>JUDZ01009687.1:0-44508 GCA_000812845.1 Stagonosporopsis tanaceti
TCAATGCTCCGAGGCCTGAGGATCACTTAAGCGGGGATCTAAGACTCCAATCCGAACCGCGATAGCATAGTCTTTCAACGAAGGAAGCGGGCCCTTGTTTGGAGTGCCGTCAAGTCTGATTATGGGTTGCGAATACCCATTGGGCGGTTAGCTACCCGGAGGTAGCGCCTTGGGATACTGATCTCCCACGGCAGAACCAGTGGATCACCCGACTTGTTTTTCAAGAGTTCCAATCTCATGAATGCTTCCATTCGCAGATGCGGAAAAACGATTTTCTCACACAGACTGCATTCAGTTGCAGGCACAGTATCCTGACGTACGGTGTGCGCACATGCTCTTCATCACATATTTGTGGAGGATCCTCAACAAAAGACTTGATATCCGTCAATCATCGTTTTGGAAGACTGTCGTTCGAGTGAGACATGCGATACAGAGGCGCACTCACTCAGTCTTCGGCGCTTGGAACGTAGCACGTCCTTTTTGATCAAGTTCTCGAATTCAGTCTTTGGAACAAGAAGTTATATACACGCAAGAGTTCGGACTGCCTCCTGTTCTAGTCCTAGTACATCAAGCTGGCAGTCTGATCCGGGTGTCTGTTCAGCTCCACCTGCTTTTGTGGTGAGTTGTTCCTTCACTGATACTTGTTAGTATACCTTGGCATTACTCTTACAGCTACAATAGTTGTTAGAGGCATCTTGAGCTTTGGTCCACACAAAAGACTGCAACCATTGTTGATGATTTTACTAAATTGTCCATGTTGTAAAGTATTTCGGTGTCTGGAATCCCGCAAATAGTGCACTTCGTGATCAGATGAACGCCAATGGTTTACAGTAAGATATCGACGACGCTTACTACCATACCTTGGTCCCCAGCGCGCGCTGTGCCCGCTTCAAGACATTCAAGATACCTGCCCTTGAGTTAGACTTGGCTCTCATTGTAATGTCTGCAATTGCTTTACTCACGAACTGACTGCAAGGCTTCAATCGTGCGCTGTTCAAAGGTGCCTCTTCAAAGTCTCGTAGACATCAGCTTACTCTATCAGCATTTCATCCAAACTTCAGTACCTATTTCCTTCGCATGCTACTTCTTGTATTCAATGTCGAGGTGCCAATGTATTCAAGAGAGTGTCGTGCTAATGTGAGTTGTGGAGGATGTCAGTGAAGGCCACTAGACTGCTTTGGGACTGGGTTCCATCTTTGTCGGTTCTTCATCATCTAAACATCACGCAAGCCATCTGACTCATGCTAGTCATCAATCGCATCAGGTTTTACGGGTATATCTACTTTTAAGTCATGTCTCGTATCTCATGTGCGCAACACTAATTCCAGCAACCCCAATCCTTGCAGGAAGTCTCGTCGTGGCGGTGCACCTAGCGGCGGTGGTGCCTGACACCAAGAGCTAGTCCGACCATAATCATCCTTACAACCTTCTCCGCACCATCCTTGACAAGATTCTCAGTCTGTAAGATTGCTTCTTCCAGCGTGAGAGGTCCTCTCATGATGCTTGTGAAAGCTTTGATACCTGCCCCATAGCATCCATCTGCTCCCTCTCCGATGGTTCCAGCCAGCGCAACAACCTGCGCACCGCGTCGTTTGGCTCGGCGGGCAACCTCTGTCGTCATTTTGCCCTGAGTCGACTGTAAGTCCAGACTGCCTTCAGCAGTAATTACGAAATCCCACTTCTTCTCAAAGACACGGTCGAACTTGAAGTACTCGTTGATGGCATCGCTCCGAGCCCGCAGCCTGGCGCCAAGCATCATCAAGCCAGCACCAAGACCTCCGCTCGCGCCGCTACCAGGAGCGTTCGAGATGTCTCTCTTTAGTGTGTCTTGCGTAACCTGGGCGAACCGGTCCAATGCGTCCGCGAGTAAGTCCACTTGCTCCGGTGTAGCACCTTTCTGGGGACCGTACACCCGTGCAACCCCTCTGGGACCGCAGAGAACGTTCTTGATGTTGCACACAGCTTCAATCTGCACCTTCTCGGCTGTACATACGTTAGGACAGTTGCTACAGGGGTCTGAGTACACTTACCAGCATCTTTGCGCAGTCGAGGGTGAACACCGCACCAACAAATCTTGGCCAGGCGGGATAGTCCCCGGCCTCCACCTGCCTTGGGGAGCTCGTCGCCCTCTGCATCGAGGAGACGAACGCCAAGCGCCTGAAGCATACCCGCACCGCCGTCCGAAGTCCCTGAGTCTCCGCAGCCAATTACGATCTTAGTGCATCCACTATCCAACGCTTTCCTAATCAGCTCTCCAACGCCATAGGTAGTAGTAACGGTGGGGTCGCGTGAGTCCTTTGGAACAAGACGAAGGCCGGCAGCGGCAGCCATGTCCAGAACAGCTGTCTTGCCGTCATCGTGGACAAAGCCCAAGTGTGACTTTACAGGTTGGCCAATGGGACCCGTCACGGTCTCATTTACAATTTGGCCGCCATGGGCCGCCACCAAGGCACGAGCAAAGCCCTCTCCGCCATCGTGCAGGGGAAGCTTCCGGATGATGACGGATCTCTCGTCGAGAACCTTTCGACAGCCGGCTTCGATGGCATCCGCAACATGTTCTGGACCAAGGCTTTCCTTAAAACCTGAAGGTGCAATCAGGATTCTGAGCGGATGTCCACCGAGGATTTCTGACGTCGGTGTTGGTAGAAGACTCGACGCCGAGAGCAGCACCTCGTCGACTTGCTCTGCTGGCAAGTTGAAGGTTTTCAGGGTGCGGAGTCTCGGGAGCTTTGGTCGGCTTGCGTCCGGCACAACAGCTGGAGCGCAGGTATCGATGCTCGCAGGAAGCATCGTGAGCATCGTTCGATGGTTGCAATCGGAATGAGTATGGTGGAGTGAGTCATAAAGGTGGAAAGCAAGTGAGCGCTGTGAATGTTAAGTATCGTCGTAGCGAATACTGTTCAGGGCTGCTTGCTGATGCTCTTCAAAGTTGAGCACGCGACACTTCTTATATCTACCGACCGCATTCTTCTTCCGGACTCAATTGCAATCTTCCGAGGATTAATTCAGCCCACACAGCCTGACGATAATGGTACTACTCCGAGCGAAGCACAAGACACCGCGTTGAGAACACGCTTGCAGCCTCAGGATGCAGCCAACCATCAAACTCAAAACAACGCTAACATCCAGAATAGCAGCCACTGATGGTATACTTCCATTCATAGACATGTAGTCTACACAGCCGCGGGTTACGACTACTGAGACATAGCCATCCACCAAGGGTGTCTAGATCGCCGTACATGAAGAACAAGCTCCGTCCATTCTGTTGATCAAGTCTTGAAACGCAAGTCCATTTAATTTTGCTTGCAGCCCCAAGTCTCTTGACGTTGCTCGGCCAGCCAATCAAAGCAAATCACGTGCTTTCACCAAGCGCGTTAGCGAATCCAAGTCGCGCAGCGTCCAAGATACTCTTGGCGGCACAGCCAGGTTGGTGACGTTTACAGAGAGTGCTGTCGATAATGGTAAAGATCCACATTGTGATACCCTACTGAGGTCAGAGATGTTTTTATTGGCCATGAGCTCATATGTACCTTTGGTACATTTGCTTGCCACGCGATCTTGTTTCTATTCCTGTTCAGTCACAGCCTGAATGCCTGGGCGCTACAGATTGCAAGCATAATTCGGAGCCGCATGGAGACACAAGAGACAGCACAGGGGTCTTGATTTAGTATTTGCCTTCGGAGGAGTAATCACCAGTCCTGTGGAGGTAACCATTGTCAGCCTCTTTGATGATCATTCCCGCAACACTGCCTCAGAACCTCAATATTTGCGGAACATAGATTCTCCCTATATGATACCGATGGCTCCGGAACCTCCCACTGATACCAGGTCGACGCTCGCTTCGCCAATGCTGTCTTGTACCTTTGTTTCGCGAAACTCACGACACTCATTCAGCATGCGTTTGCCAGAGAGACTTTACGGAAGGGTCTCAGTCAGCGAAAATGAAAGTCCTCGCGATTCCCACGAGCTGCCGAGATTCTCATTCGAAGGTGATGGCAGGCCACTGGTTAGCACGGAACGTCTTTTCAATCAGTGGTCCGAGGATGAGGAGAGTGCATATAACCCTGGGTTCAATGCGATAGAGAGTGCACTAAAATTGGAACAAGATATCATTGTCAGTGAACATCTACATGCATCTACACAAACTGCTGACGCGTACTGCAGATCACTTGGGATGGACCGAATGATCCTGCGAACCCTCTCAACTGGACGCAGTCACGGAAGTGGGTCGTGACAATGCTTGGTGCGTCTCCAAGTAACGGCTTCACCCTTCGTGGATCGGCTCGCTGACAGTGTACCAGTGTCGATGTTCACTTTCATTAGTCCGTTTTCTTCAACCATGGTTACCCCAGCCCTGCCAGTCATTGCAGATGACTTTGATATACCTGAAGGATTCATGCGCCAACTTGTCATGACCATCTTCCTTCTTGGTTATGCCCAAGGGCCGTTCGTACTCGCCCCGCTCAGCGAGATCTATGGCCGAGTCACGGTTCTGCAGTATGCCAACCTGATCTATCTTGTCTTCAACACTGCATGTGGCTTTGCCCAGACCAAGGAGCAGATGCTCGCTTTCCGCTTCTTGAGCGGCTTAGGCGGAGCAGCTCCTCAAGCGGTATGTCGCCCTCTCACTTCAACCCATTCTCCGTACCGCTTGATCTTAACTAACTGGTATCTAGTTGTGCAATGGCGTCCTCGCTGACACTTGGCGCAAAGAGGAACGCGGCAAAGGCCAAGCGATCTATGGCATGCTCACCTGGATCAGTCCCTGTGTTGCTCCTATATGCGGCGCATACATCTCGCAAGGCGTAAGCTGGCGATGGATCTTCTGGGCGACCTCGATCTTCACCGTCCTCGTACAAGTCACCGCACTGTTCTTCCTCCGCGAAACCTTTGCGCCTGCCATTCTGGCAAAGAAGGCAAAGCAAATGAGGAAGGCGCTTCAGGGTATCCGCAAGGACGTTGTTGTACGCACAGAGTACGAGACAGGCGACCGATTTAGCAAGATTCTGCGCAAGCGACTGATCTTGCCGTTCATCATGATGTTCACCCACCCAGCAACGCAAGCACCATCGATCTACCGCGCATACCTGTACGGTGTCATGTACCTCATGCTCTCGACCTTTCCACTTGTCTTTGAGGAGGTGTATGATATGGACGTTGGCCCAGCGTCTCTCAACTACCTGTCCTTGTGTCTGGGCTTCATGATAGGGTTGCAGATCTCGCACCCACTTATGGATGGTGTAAGTATTTTTGCAGAACCGTCGCGTGCTATCAAACTGAAATTTCACAGCTTTACGCCCGTATGAAGATATACTATAACGTCGAAGAAGGCCTCCCCGAGTTCCGAGTGCCTCCCATGATCATTGCCGGCATCCTATGTCCTATTGGACTCTTTATATACGGCTGGACTGCACAGGCAGGCGTACACTGGATTGCGCCAAATATCGGCTGCGTGATCGTCGCCATTGGCATGATTATTGGCTTTCAGTGCAGTCAAGCATACACCACCGATGCATACGAAGCCAAATATGCAGCTTCTGCTGCTGCAGTAGGAGCATTCATGCGCACAATGTGTGGTTTCAGCTTTCCACTCTTTGCAGTGCAGATGTACGAGAAGTTGGGTCTGGGGTGGGGAAATAGCTTACTAGCCTTCATGACGCTGGGATTGGCGGTGGTCAGTCCAGTATTGCTGTGGTTCTATGGAGCGAAGATGAGGGCTATGAGTACGAGAGGATTGCTTTGAGTGTATGACTGCGTTGTGAACTATGACTTACGAATAACGGCTGTGCATAGACTTCACTTATGCGTATGTAACATATGTCTTATTCGGATTTTAGCAGAGTTCGTACAAAACAAGACAATAGCACGGACCTTCAAGAAGTTCATTACGTTGATATTTACTTGCTGGTCTTATCTCTGTCTGCAGACGAGCGCTTCTCAGCACTGACTCTGTCTATTGCCCAATTTCAGAACATTGTCAAGGCGCCTCCATCCACCCCGCATCCCAAGACTCCACAGCCTCAAACGATCTCCAGGAATAACAAACGGACCGATCCGCCACAACGTAATTTGATGAACGATCATGGCCGGCTAGACGGCAATCCCCGATGCTGGTCGGGGCCGCGGTAAAGGATTTCGGTACTCGGTTTGATGGAGGCTTTTCCTCCGAAGTTCGGTCAAATATGCTATAGTAAAGTTTCTGTACAGTTTCCCTGTAGCTCAATTGCGGTTGCCAATTCAACACTCGAATAGGCACAATACTCCAACATGCCGTACCTGAGCTCGCAGCCTAAGATCCTCATTGCAGGGGCCGGTATCGGCGGCCTGACGGCCGCGCTTTCGCTCCACGCGGCAGGATTTACCGACATCCGGCTCTTCGAAGCATCGTCAACAATCACAACACTAGGTGTCGGTATCAATGTGCAGCCTTCAGCAGTCCTCATCCTACGGAACCTCGGACTCCTGAAGGCTCTAGAAAAGACCGGCATTCAGACAGCGGAGCTCAATTTCTACAATCGCCATGGCGACTCCATCCTCAGCGAGCCTCGTGGCAAACACGCTGGCTATGCTGTTCCTCAATTCTCTATTCACAGAGGCGAATTCCAGATGCTGCTACTCAGCGCTGTAAAAGAGCGTCTTGGAGAGGACTCTGTGCACCTCAACCACGCCCTGACCGGTTTCGAGCAAGACGAGAAGAGCATCACCGCTCAATTCTCGCAGCGGCGAGATGGCGCATCCGCTGAGCTATCTGACATTTCTGGCGATATCTTGATCGCAGCTGACGGCATCAACTCAACTGCACGACGCCTTCTGTATCCCAAAGAAGGGCCACCCAAATTCTCAGGCCGCATGCTGTGGCGTGGGTGCCTGGAGCGCGAACCTTATCTGACAGGCGCAAGCATGGTGTGGGCCGGCCACGCAGATCAGAAGTTCATTGCATATCCTATCTCCCAACGTTCATCAGACAACGGCAAGAGTCTCGTGAACTGGATCGCAGAACTACGCATTAGAGGGAAAGACGATAAGGATCTGACACCACCCAAGACAGACTGGACAAAGGCTGTCGACAAGAGCGTGTTTGAGGGGCCGTTTGAAAGCTGGAAATGTGGCGGCCTGGAGATGAAGGACCTGATCGACAGTACAGACAAAGTGTTTGAGTTCCCCATGTCCGATCGCGACCCGGTCGACCAATGGTCATTTGGCAGATTAACGCTGTTGGGTGATGCAGCACATGCCATGTACCCCATTGGATCGAATGGCGCGTCACAAGCAATCATCGATGCAGAGACGCTAGCAAAGCATCTTAAAGAGACGACGTTGGACGTTGCAGCGGCACTGAAAGCATACGAACTGGAGCGCCTACCTCCCACAGCCAAGATTGTCATGGCAAACCGCGCGAACGGGCCAGATCACGTTTTGCAAATGGCTGAGGAGAGGGCACCTGATGGTTTCAAAAACGTCTACGACGTCATTCCCAAAGAAGAGTTGGAAGCCATTGGGACTGTGTATAAAAAGGTTGCGGGTTTTGAGATGGACAGTGTAAACGTGAAGGCGAAAGAAACCCAGGGCGAAAGCGAGAAGCTCCAGTTGAAGAGCCCAAAAGATTGGATATAATCCACATCAGCCATCAGGGGGAACAGCTGCTCCATTGAACGCGGTAGCTGAAGCAAACCGAATGTGGTAGCCAACAAACTTGTCCCACACGCACACCCACCCAATCGTTCGCTAAATAGTGCAGCAGACCATCCGGTTTCGTGACCTTTCATAGCCACGTTGGCAATACGCCCACTCCCGACTCAAACAGCTGTGGCGTCCTACCAATCAAAAACGGTGACGCCCGAAACGGTCGCATGTCAATTTGTGCAACCCGAGCCATGACGATGACGCAGCTCCTAACACAAAGTCGCCTGATTCCCATACGTGGGCTATGCGATTTCACGATTGACTTACTCCCCCGTCAGCCCTGGCGCTGAGACGGTCAGAGAACGGAGGGCAAGGACGTAGCGCAGATGAGGCATCGTGTGACAGGCTCTTCACCACCAAAGCCTCCTTGTAGCAGCTGCAGTATTTGAACTTCATCTGTTTCCTTGTTTCGATTGACTGCTACTCTCGCCAGTGCCTCGACAAATCTTCAAGATCTCGTTATCCTGGACTGCATACCTACACCTCCCCACGGGAGCCCAAACCGCCCATCTCTACCTTGCCAGACTTCCCACCCACCATGCCCGGCCTCGAATCCATGCGCCGCCGCCTCTCCAGCATCGCCAAACCCTCTCCTGAATCTACCACTCCCCCATCCCACACACACCCCGACACCCGCCTCCTCGACCCGGACTACTTCAACATCGACGCCGAAGACCTAACCTGGTTCCACAAAGTCAACCTCGCCGTGCGCCGCGACACAGCCACCCTCCCCCTCGCGACAAACTACATGCACGTCCAACGCGTCACAGTCAGCGCGTGGAACTTGTTCCAGTCCGAGGCCTCGCAGCCATGGGCACGGGACATCGATCCACGCACTGTCGTGGTCGCGGCGATGGTGGCATCCCTCGGAGCGCGGAAGTGCGTCGAAGAGCGCGAGCGGAACGACAGGTCTGGTAGCGCTCACAGAAACCCAGTGAGTTTCGCTGGGATGCAACATGTGGAGGACGACCTGCTGTTTGGGTTTCTGCGGCGCTTGGACTGTCCGCCCGATGTGGCGGGGCCGTCGGCGCTGATTGCCAGCCTGGTGTGTTATGAGCGCGAGGTGCGGGACAGGGAAATGGTACGCGAGCAGTGTGAAGCGTATCCCGCGCTGCGGTTCGTGCAGGATGCTGTCAGGTTGGATGAGCTGGGATGTGTGGGGATCGCGCGGCTGGGAGCGCGGAGTCAGGGTACGTTGTTGGAGATGGTGCACAGGATGGACTCGAGGCTGGTGCATTATGCGGGGTTGATGAAGACAAAGGTGGGGCGGAAGGAGGCGGAGAGGAGGTGGGTGCAGATGTTGGAGTTTAGGGAGGGGCTGCTGGGGCAGATGGATTGTTCGGTGGGTCTGGAGACGGTCAGACAGGGCTCACCTCTTTAGCAAGTGCGCATATCTCTTATTTGAATATCATGCTATATACACCCCTCGATAGTCATGACTAAAGATTTCTATGGCTGAATATGGACAGCATAATGGTACCGCAGGTCTGAATATCTGTTAGCTACAACCTTGAAGAAAGTGTCCAACATGCTGTAGGACGGCCTTGACCACCCTTCACTGCTTCAGCATGCAAAACTAAGCTGTGACTTACGGCAAGCTCAAGACGTTTCTTATCGGAAACAGGCTTACCACTGTCAGGTATTGATGGGACTGCTTAGTGCTCCGCTACAACTTCGATATGCCATGAAAATATCCGACTTGGTATCGGATCTGCCGCGGACTTAACTCAAGGGGCGAAATGGGTTTTTCCAATTCCAGCATCGTTTCCAACAATGCGCAGTATAGCTATGAATGGCTATGGATTACTGGCGATTAGTCATTTTGAAGCTGTAAGCCATGGTGAGTCAGGTCATTATCCTCACGGCCGTGTGATGACCCATCCCCCGCCTACCTTTGCCCTCTTGCCCGCTACTTTCCTCTCATCTTACCCAATTCCGTCTTTGATCTGTTCTGTTTATAGCCCTTGAACTGAGCTGGGAAATCAGAAGTATCGATGACCGGCAAGACGTATGGACCCCCTCTAGTCTGGTACCGTACGTCGAGGGTCGCTCCTGATTAGCTGACCATTGCTTACAGTCAATCAAGAGCTAGCCACAAGCAACCTTACCACACTTACGGGGCTCAATACCTTTTTCATGTTATAGCAAACTAGAAGTTGACTTTGCAAGTGTCAATCCACGGACACCAAGTTCTCGATGAATAAAATCTGTCTGACCATCCAACTAGAATTCATCTCCTCCTACACGTAGCTATAGTGCTGTTATCACAGTGCCCATACCCTTAAGGCGAATAAGCGTTTAGAACGGGACGTAGCCGAACGGAATCGGTCGCCGTAGCTGTGCTATGGCTCACAAGTTAATCACGCCTATACTGCTACGGCTAGCGACTTGAATGCAGTGCTATAGTTATGGCTATGGTATGGCATCATGTATGGGGTCACTTACTCAAGAGGTAGTCCTGTGGTAGCCTGCTACAGACTACTGTTTGTGGGAGAGGCTGAGGCGAATTGCTGAGGGTGGTATAGCCAGAAGTGATCGGACTGGAGGTAGCCGGACGGACTGAACGATGGCCCATTGGAAATTTAGAACTCCAGGTCTTTGCTTTCTCACCGTAAGTTTCCCATCCGAGACGAATATTTCCATCAGACAGCGGCGGCGTCAAGCCAAGCATTCCTCGATCACATAACCCAGACACAAAGCCTGTTAGTGAGGAAAGTTTGTACAGCGGCATGCCTAGAATCCCATTGCCATTGGTGTCCACTTCGATTTCAAGATCTTGTGAGTTTTCATGGCTCCAATCCCGGACTTCTCGGAGACAATTCGGGACTGCAAAACATACGGAATGAGAGAAAGTCAAACGCGCTACCGCGGAGTTTCCTGGAATGAAATCGCGGGTACAAATTTCGAACTCAATCCAAGGCCGACCATTCCTAGCCGGCGACAGCGAGGAGGTTTCGTTCAGCTCCGGGTCGTGTAGGAGAAGTGCTCGTGCAACAACGTTGACTGTACAAAGACACAATTGCTTCGGGAGATGAGCCAAAACAGAATGCGCCAGACTCTCTCGTGACATCGTATAGTCGACTGGTATTGTAAAACCTTTTGTTGAGCAGAGACGCAAGAGGGAGTACACGCGATCTCTTGGGTCTGCACAATCCTTGTCCCTGAATGAGTCTAATAAGTTGAAGAGGGTGGGCCTGTACCCAGTTTCAAAATTAGTATGATGGTAGCCCTTGTAGTGGTTGTCCTCGATCATTTCTACAGCCCCGGTGAAGGAACTGTATTCCCCGTATTCCCTAGGGTCCCAAAAAAAGCTTCTTATTCGGGCGATGTCGTCTTGATTGCAAGGATATGTGTACAGCCAAATGGTGAGTTTCCTTGCTAAGAAAAATTCTTGTACAACCCATGCTCGTTGCCAATAGGGATTTTCAAAGATATATTTGCCCAGAACTTGCCCGTTGCTGGTATCGAGTTCTGGCGGACTGGAGTATGCTCTAGGTGGTCGTGTCTGCCAATCGTGCATTATCTCTTCAAAATATGCAGTTCGACTTTGCTCAGATCCTGATGCCATCGGATCAGACAACATGGTATCTGATTTTAACAGAGGCGCCATGCCGAGCCAAATATGGACAGAGGTAGCGCATGAGTATATTTCGCCCATTTGTCTGACTTGATGATTTCTCTCCCCGAGATTCAGTTGGTCGATGCAAAGGGCGTCTATCCAGAATGGCGTTGACAAATCGAATCGTTCCAGATGCCAGTTGGTCCGGGTAGCGTTATGACGGGCCACCCAGAGAAAGTTGAAGAGATTTTCTCGAATTCGCAGTGGGCGGCTGTTCATCAAGATTACGCGGTCTTTCGGAACCTTCGGCGTTCCAGGATGATATTCGTTTCTGAATGAAGGATCCCAAACATAGGACAGACATACATATAAATCATTTATAGACCCGTGCGAAATCCTACATTGGATGAGCCCTTCCGACGATAGCCCAGGCAAGAGGTGTACAAGGCGGATGGAAGGTTGACTGTGATCGAGTGGTTGGTATTCGAATTTGACAGGTGGATCACGCGTGATCTCGTCCAAGGTGGGCACTTTGCGAGGAGTGTGATAGTTGGCATCCACAGATGACTGGTAGGCGTCGAACCAGGATCGAGCTTCTTCCGGCTGACTCTTCAACTTCTTGAATTGTGTTACGCTTGCTGAGGCATCTTCGAGGAGATGCTCGCCAGATTCCGAGAGTGAACGCTTCTGGGTGCCCAATGTAGAAGTTGTCGTCGAGCGAGAGTCAAGGTTCTGTTCTGCCATGGCGCGGAGAAGGTGTACCCAGTTGCGTCACTCGACAGGCAACAACGAGTGGATGAAGGCTGCTGCTTCTCAGCCGAGAACTTTCAAGCACTGTTCGCAGTCTCCTTGTCAGCAAACCTTTCCATACTCAAATCACCTCGCACTTACCTTTGGAGCAAGATTGCAAAGCTTCAGTCGTGAAGATGGGCGATCAGCTAGTGTTATAGCCTGTGAAGACGCTGTGCATCAGGCTGATAGCAAAATGGTGATTTCTGGTACAGGCTCTTGGTCAGTCTCGATCAACGCGCTGAATCGAAGGTGAGCTTTGAACGGAGTATCATGACATTTCAAGATTACGCGACTGAGGAACGTTGAAGACAACAATCTTTGAGGGTCGGGAGAAGGAGCCATTGTGCTCCTGCCCCACCGGTGAGGGAAGCGGGCACCCGGCTGACAGCACAACAGGGCTGTGCAGCTGCGCGCATGAACATGGTTCTGCAGGTGCATCTTGTCCAAAACTTTGGAGAGCAGCACGCGCAAGGTAGCAAACACTGATGAGTGTCTGAACATGGTGATGGTGAGCGAGATAGATATGTTGTGTATTGTGGGTGTGTTGTTGTACCATGATAGACAATTTCGATGTCTTCTCTGCATACGGCTCAGCTCAGATTGCCTATGGCCGCTTGTGCCGACTGCTTGTTTCCAGCTACCATCACTACTCGCCAGCTTCGTACCGACGCATGGGCGAGCTGTTGCTTTGTCGGGCGCGCGCGAGCCGGAGCCGCGAGCTCTGGCTCTGCTTGCCCGACAGCGCCGATGCCATTTACAAGGACAAACGTCTAGCGCGGGCCGAGTATGGAGCAGCGACACTCGTGATGTGTGTGGTGTGTGATCTTCTCGCCGTACGCGACCTCAACCAGCTTTATCTTTGCCCTTGTGTCTGTCATTCGCGTCTGCCATCTCGCCAGCCCGCTCGATCTGATTCTCGGTGACCTCCTCAAGCTCCTCAACACCGTCCTCAGCACTCTCTTCAACCTCCTCACCATCCTTCCCAGCCTCCAACGCACGGTACTTCCTCCGACTCTTCTTCGCCGCGCTCTTCTTCTTCTTACTAATCTCCCTCCCCTTCACCCTCGTCCTGGCCTCATCCCCCAGCTCCAGCTCCTCGAGCCGATCCTGCAGCAACTTCCGCGCAGTCTTCCTGTTCTGCGCGCGGCTGCGTGTGTCCTGGTACTTGACCACGATGCCCGTGGGGATGTGCTTGAGCTGCACAGCCGAGGAGGTTTTGTTGATTTTCTGCCCGCCGGGACCGGAGCCTTTGAGAAAGTTCTCGATAATTTCCGACTCGGGAATCACGCGTCGGGGAGGGAGGGGTTTGGAGAGCAGGGATGGGGTCGTGTGGAGGTGCTGGCGGAGGGGGGGTGGGAGGAGGGTTGCGCGCGGGCGCAGGAGCGCGGAGGGGAGTCGCATTGTTGTGTGACTATGTGTTCTGTAAACTCAGGAGCGTAATTTGAGCCATTGTCTAGCAGTTGAGTGCCAATGTAGTTGCGACAGCATGAAGAAAGTCGACCCCAACTTTCCCGAAATGACGCGCCCAATCCCCTCGCGCCTCTCGCCGGGCTCTTCCGCACCGCCAAAAGCGAAATGACATGACATGACCCTGAACAAAGCCAAACCCACGCCCCATACCCACAAATTGAAGCACCACGCATACCCTCTCACACGCCCTGAAATCCACACCCTGCCCGTCGCATGCCCGACTCCGCCACGCTCGCAACCGCGCTCCTCCTCGCCGCAGCCGCCGCGCTCCTCGTCTCCGCAATGCTGTACCCGTCCGCAATGCTGCGCTGGTTCCAGCGCAAGCGCTACCAATACGAAGTGACATTCTCGCTGTACATGTTGACGTCGACGGAGAAATTCATCTTCAGTACGCCCTTTGCCCCGAACTTGCATCTTCCATCCCCATCTCCTTACCTACAACGAGTCGCACCTCCTTTTCCCCCGTATACCATACCATACCACCCCCATCCGATCCACCCACCCACCTCAATACTAACACGCCGCAGACTCCGTCCTCTTCCTCCTCCTTAGCCTCCTCATCATCGCCGCGTCGCTGTACCTCCCCGAGCACCTCAGCATAATCGCAAGCCGCATCTTCTACTACTACAGCGGAAACGAGAACGCGCATTCGGGCGGGCTGACGGGGAAGGCTGTTGGCGCTCCGCAGGTGCATGGCGCGGGGTTGGCGGGGAACGGGAGGGGGTATGTTGAGCCGTAGAGAGGTGCATGAGGGATAGTAAATGGGGGAATGGGGACTGGGGACTGGGATGAGACGGTGGTAAAGGGAGGGAGGGGTGCGGTGATGGGATGGGATGGCGTGGAATGAGGATATGCATGGGATGGCGTTGATATGGCGTTGTTAGGACGAGCTCGTTTTGGGTTTTGAGCGTGCGGCGTGTAGCTGCGATGGATACTACGTAATTGTAATGACGCAAAGCACAATGCTGACTCGCGTTCTGGTGTGATGCGTGACTGTGGGTTATGTGTGCTGATAGGTGTCTGTTACGAGCATATACGACCTCATTAAATGCTGGGCGCAGACGGGTTAGATCAGGACAGGCAGTCATGAACTCGATCAGACATGGCGAGGTTGCACGGTACGTGGTGTCGATAGCATGAATGGACATTGGAAAAGAAGCTATGTACCGCAAGTAGAGTATGTTCGCCGAAGAGAACCAGCAGCTAACACCCAATGCATATACTGAACATGTCCAGGGATCCATGCTCGATACGGATGTACATGTAGAGTAAGAATGTGTTGTCGTGGCATCGTGAAGGAAAGTATAGGAGATCGGACAGGACCGAAAGACAGCTCATACTAGAAGTGACCTAGTGTTTTTCGTTTGAGGCGGATGTAAGTCCTAGCCGAAGACTGTTTGAACCGCGTGCTCAAGTGTAGCAGGAGTATAGTCGTCAAGAGTGAGGAGGACCGAGAAGTCGCGCACGGCATGCTCGTGTGCAGCCATCTTAGCACCGTTGCCTACGATAGCCAAGAGGACAACAGGGACCGACGCCATCGAGGTGTCTTTCTCGACTTTGCTCGCAATACTGCGCGCGAATTTGAGTTGCCGCTCAAAGGCCTCCGGGTTGTGACCGAGCACGTTCTCGGTAGCGCAGATGACAAGGACGACAACTCCACTCGCGGACAAGAAGTAGGGGTGTAGCTCGGTCATTCCGAGGTCCATGCGGAACGGTACGTGGCGTACTGGCCTCGGAAGTGCACGTCCAAGTGGCTCAAAAGGATCCATGTCCTTGACCAGTGTCGTCGATGGCGAGTGGGGCACCACAGGTGTAAAGAGAGTGATGATTTCTGCCTCGTCGAGACTTCGCAAGCGGTTCAGTGTCTGTGGAGGGCATCGAACAAAGCTTGCCTTGCCAGCAGTTGGCTGCTGCGAGTCGGCTCTCGACGAACGTTTCGATCTGTATGCGCCCATGACTAACGTTCCTCTCGAGATCGCGGTAGTCGCTACTCTCCCCAGTTGATAGATGAAAAAGGACCAAAGAGGCGCTTGAAGGGTTGTGTCCGATTTGTATGAGGTTGCGATATCCACTGCCTGGCCGAGGTTCGGCGCTGATCGCTCCAAAAGTACTACAAGACGCAAGATAGAGTTTGATAGAGCAGGTAAGCTGAAATTCAGATGGCTGGACTGTAGAGGTAAGCGAAGCCTGTTGACTGCTTGGTGGCGGACGACAGGTCAGATGAACAACTCAAGTAGTCCGTATCGCCGGTCAGAGTTGCGATGCTGCAGTAGAATCAAACCTTGACGGGCGCCCTAAAGTTATACCTGTCAGTACATCTCCCGTCACGCTCTGCGTGTCACGGCATATGAAAACGAGACTGTAGTACAAGGCATGAGTACGCATGCTCTGTGAGAGGTGAAGGGCAGGTATCGAGTCCACTACTGGCAGTCAGCGAACGAACGACAGCCGTCTCGAGGAGGCCCTGAGCCATCGCTGACACACAACATGAGTAGGCATGCGGCGTGGGTTACACAGGAGAAGTGGGTGATAGTCTGCAGTGGATATTACTTCGGCCGGTCATGGAACGTTGAGCAAAGCGAAAGTCGTTTTGTTGCGAGCTGTGACGAAAAGGAAATCCATGAATAGCGTGGCAATTTTGAACGTAACAGGTCAGCTGTATCGCACTCCAGACAGTGTCGAGAGATCAACCCAGCTGAAGAAGGTTTCTGCCACTGGAGGTCGAGGACAAGGTCTACTGCTCTCGCCGAGCACCTCCCCACCGGCCCGAGCAGGGATCCTTGAGCTATGAAGCTGCATAGGTCCAGCCAGTAGCCGGATAGAGATCAGCTGCATCTACCCGCCAGACGCACGGTGTGGTTCGCTTTGCGTGTGGCGCACGGGGGTCAGTACAATTCGAGCAGGCTGTGCAGGACTCTGGTCAAATTGATCGCTGACGGACAAGGTATTCGACCATTCATGAGAGCAGGATGTGCGCGCTAGCCGAGGGTGAATTTCATTCAATGCTGGCTGTGTAACGTGATATATGCGGCGACGGGCATCTGCAATGCGCACTCTGTATCAAGGCGAATATGCGTGACATATGCAAGATACTGTGCATGACTGGCGTATGAACGAGCCGCGACGGGCTAGCCGAGCGCTGTACTCCACAGGAAGCACCAATGCACAAGCAAACCGTGTGGTGACATCCGCGTAGATGAATACCGATCAGATATCCGATCAAAACGAGAGGCGACAGAGAACGTGGTCTTACAACGAAAGATGAAGATGAGAGAACCGGCCGATTGTTGTTGCTCGCTTATTTAGCGTCCCAGACAGGGCAGGCGCAGGCGCAGGCGCGTTGGGTGAAGCTGTAAACACCATGACGACGCGATCAAGCGACCAACCACTTTAGGTCGCGAACCTTCTATAGTCACAGTTGGCGCGATGCATTCATGATGCCGTCTATTGCTGGTAAGATTGCTGTTGCTGCGGCTCAGGCACACGAATCTAACAATACGACAGAGGAACAGCATTCGCTCGACGACGCGCTAGAGTCATTGCATAAGGGCACGTAGCATGCTCAATGCGCATCACAAGAGACGGCTGAGCTAACATCGTACCACAGCGTCACAAACTCCTGGAAAGCAACGCACCGTTAAAGTCTCTGATGTCGTTGATGTCATCTGCCGGCACGCGTTTGCCAAAGGGCTCGACGTGGATGCTCTGGAGACTGTCGTACATATTGCGGCAAGGAAGACAGAATTAGATCAAACGAGTGTAACGACGTTGATCAAAAACTTGTATCCTGCGCAGCAAGTATCCGGGGATGTAATTGTTACCATCGTAGCCGCACTAGGCCAAGGCAAGGGTAAGCCTTCACCTGGCACCCAGGACAGCCTCGTGAAGTGGCTCGGATTGGTGCACGAGATCGTCGAGGATGCCAACATTCTGTCCAGACTGTATGGTGTCCTTTTCGGCATGCTGGACATGATCAGTATCAGGTGTGTTGACACACGAAGTATCGCCACCAACTCAAGCTGACCTAGACAGAACATCACTGTGCCATCTGCTATCTCTGATCACACGTAGGAAGCATGTGAAACCATTCAGAATCCAGCAACTGTGAGTTTGACCGACTCAACCGGGATACAACTTAGGCTGATCAGCTACGCAGACTTGATCTGTCCCGTGGGGTTGGCAACGAACCGGCCCTTCAAGGCCTTCTCCGCGTTTACAAGGACTACTACCCTGATATCATCCTCGGAAGTGCTTCCACGAACCGCAAGTCGTTTGCACCGGTAAGTCACCGTCCACGTTGTGTAATGTCCCACGCAAAGCGGGGATGTCACTTCAAGGCTGCAGCTTCACTTGTTACACCGTCGACTAGTACTGACAGCTTAGCAACCTGATGCAGAGTGGCGAGCTAGGGTGCTTGCAATCCATGAAGCTCGTACTGCTATCAATGACTCCACGATTGAACGCTACAACGGCTTCAAAGTTCTTCGAAGGGGACCAAAGAGGGCTAAGGCGTCGGTATTGCCTGAAGTCCACACCTATCATGCTACTGAGGTCAGACCCCTGCGGCTTGTGCGCGTCTCTGTGTGACTGACATTCGCAGAGCTCTGTAACTGTGGAGGGCATTGACAGTGTCGCGGCCTTCGTGGAGAAGCTCGACATGATAGAGCCTCCTGGCCAGCTCATCTCCTTTCTTACTGATCCACTTCTGCAAAAATTTGTGGAATTGAATCCAACTCCGATTGCATCTGCACGAATAGGTTTGTGGCTTGCAACGTGCCTCGAAGAGCAAGTTAGTGCTGCAGCTTCTGGCAATGAAGACCCTGCCTTCTTGGCTGAGTTGTTGGAGGGCCTTCTGCAGCATGCACGATACACCAAGGTATGTGTTGCGGCAATGAATATGGCAGCGTACTGATGATGTAGCAGAGTCTGTTATCTATTGTGCCAGCTTTTTTGAAGGACTATCTCACAGTCTGGAACGGCAGTGACCACATCGATGCCGTACTGGGCCTCATTGCCTATATCCCAGGGGACTCCTTCGAAGACGTCTATTTGGACTACATATCTCCAGTCGAACGTGTGCTCTTATCGCATGGCTCATCGTCCTGTTCTCACCTAGTCGAGTTTTACACCAGAATGACTGGGCACCGTATCGCTACCCTTGCCCAGCGAGAGCCTGAGCATCGCCAACCTGCCCTCAGCTCACCCAAGCAGCAGTTCCTCAGAGACGTGGTTTCTCACTTTGCAACATTATCTACATCTCTGGTCCTGTCAGGCGCAGGTGTTGAAGCCCTCTCTTCTGTTCTTGCCTATTGGGAACTACTTTCCACATCCTCCATACCACATGTCATCCCTATCCTGCTACCGCCGATGCATCTGGTTTACTTCCTGATGCAGAGTACATCAGCTGAGGTGGTATCTCGAATCTGCGGCATTATCGGAAATTACAAGCAAGCCTTCGATGCGCATACTAAGCCAGTCAAGCACTACTATCCGAGCGAGGTGACTGACCCGCTTAATTGGTGTCTGCGCGATGCTTACCATTATTTCTGGATCGCTCGTGGTCTGACAGTCGTGGAACAGAAGGCCGTGGGTATGCATTGCGATCCATCACTACGCTCGTCGCTCCAAGACTATCTGAGTGGTCTAGATCGGCAGCATGTCATCGGATATGCTTTCAATCTTTCCAACAACGCATGGCTAGCGTCAATGTCTGCTACAGCATGGCACGAGCTTCAGAATCGGGAGATCGATCGGGGAGAGTATGATCGACGCAGCATAAGAAGGCACACAGGTCCCGTGAGTCAGCAAAGTCTAGCAGCGCTGAAGGACGGGGGTATTAGTGTGGATTGGGATGGCCCAAATGGCTACAAAGTATTTGTACTTAACTGGCTGGCCGAGCGGGGCCTGGGAGGAATCAGGGAGCTGATGTTCTCTACCGTCACAGATCTGCGATCAGGGAAGGGAAACACTTCATAGAGCAATGGCATCAAACAGAGTTCAGTAAAGTGAGCATCTGAGACTTGTTGTTTTCTTCTGTCATCGTAACAAGCCTTCGTCAGCTCTTCAGCCTCGCATAGACGGCAACAGTCCACGGCAAAGCGGAGGAGACGCCCAATTATGATACCAGAGTCGCGTGCAGCGCGTATCATCAGCCACAAGAAGCAGGTATTATTTTTGGTGTTAAACGTGGATTGGTGGCTTAGCAACGTCACGCACATCTCGGTCCCATCCGAAAGCGCCGAGATGCCGTTCTACCCTTTCCCTCCCTTCACACGACATCACTAGAAGCGTGATAGTGTTTGTTCAGCTGCCACAAACTTAACCCAAAACGCAATGCTCAAGAATTAGACTCATGATCAAGCTCACTGCAGATCAGCATTCATCCATCGTCCAACTACCGCAGGACGATTTCGTGCCCAGACAACAACACACGATCCTGTGCGGTCCAGACCGGTTTGGTTTCCGGGCATCGCCCTTCCTGCGCGTCTCGAAGCAGGAACAGGCTGTGTGCATATCCTGTGTACGCCCCCAGCATCAGCCACCGGCACAGCTTCCGCCCCTAACCATTGTGTCGAACCAGCGCCGCCGAGCCGCATGACCTCATACCCAAGGGCGTGCGCCAACACCACGCGTCGCGCACGTCTGGGGAACGAAGAAACTTTGCGTGTGCGGTGGTCGCGCTACGGTTAACGGCAAGGAACGAGATGCTTGGTCCGCATCAGCCCAGATACATCGCGCAGGGCTGCGGACCCTGCTGTGCACGATGAACGTGGCTGACGTTGTTGCTTGACGTTTGCGTACTTCGTTGCAAACTTGATGTCAGGGAGTGAAACCTCTGGGTATATAATCTCTTACGTGTGAGCGGTGGAATTGGTATCCAGCATCTGACGCAGTCAACACCTCCAGACAGCCTCCCCTCAAGCACACGCACCCACACAAGACTCACTTGACCTTGTCAAGGACCAGTCACGATGCTCTTCACACGCCTCCTCTCCCTCATCCTGCGTCTAGCGCAATTTATCTTTGCTGCAGTCGTCCTCGGTCTCTCTGCGTACTTCATGTACAACCGCTCCCGCAGGGGCGTGGGACCATTCGGCCGCACCATCTTCGCAATCGTCTGGTCGTCGCTCTCGATCATCTTCTCCATCATCTGGATGATCCCCATCAAGTCCACCATCGCATCCTACGGCTCGGATCTATGTACGCTACCGTCCCTCTCTCTCCCTCCCTCTTTGTCCCTTCCCACATCACACAGATAATCCTGACACATTCTAGTCTTCACAGCAGGATGGGCTGCCGTCTTCGCAGTCCTGGTGATCTGGTTCAACAACGCCAACTGTGGTAGCGCATGGGCCTGGGGCGGCATCAGCCTGAGCCGCAGCAACTATTGCGGCCAGTGGAGGGCGGCGCAGGCTTTCTCGTTCCTCAGCTTGGTTGTCTGGTTTACCACTTTCGTGCTTGGTGTTATTACCTACCACCGCTTGACTCGCCAGCCTGTCATCAACGAGGGCCCTGGGTAAGTTCTGCTCTGTCTTAAAAATTGATGCAATGGATGCTAACGGCGCTGTAGAAAGAGCTTTGGTGGCCGTCGCTCGCGCGTCTAAGTCTGAGACGTGGTTGTTGTTTGGGTGAATAATAGCTGTGTGAGGCTGTCTGGAGGTCGAGGAACAGTCACTGCTTTAATAGGGGGAGACAGTGCTTGTTCTCTTGTCTTGAATATTCGTTTACGAAGTCTATGATTTGCGTTTAGCAAGCGAGCTTTAGTTTCAACGTCAACGTACACGATACCTGATAATTGTATGACAATACATTGAGTGCATTCTAACATCGCAACTGCTCAACCAGGTAATGATGAGTACGCAGAATGGCGCAGGAAACCCCCATTAAATGACATTGATAGTACCTCCTAACACTAATACGCAATAGGTGCGTTGTGTTCTTTATAATAATAAGTGGGGCACCACTCACGGCGCGTATTCTTCGTTCCCCGCCTGATCAACCCTCATGTACTTCTGTCTGTCCATGCTGTGCGTGTGGCGTAAATGGCATTGGCTCCCAAACTTGCAGCTGCCAAAATCACGCTCATTGGCGCATTGATGGCCCAAGTCTACTCGCCGTCAGTAATTGTGCGAGCTCGAAGATGGGGATACTTACAACAATTAATATCGTCGCAGTACCGGTTGTGGCAAGCTAGACTACGAGCCTTGTAACGCAAAGCGTTCAGCTCACCGGCGGGCAGTTTGGGTTCGTGCTGGAAGTGGCAGAATTTCCCTTGGTTGCACGAGCCGCCCAGGTGGAAATTATTACACATCTTCTTTCCGCTTCTCTTCATGCGAAGATCTAGATTTTCTACGGATTTTGGATCACGAGCTGGAAGCGGCTCATCGAGTCTCTGGTCTTCCTTGTTGAAGTAGGTATACCTTTTCTTTGTGTTGGTTTTGGAGGCGGCACTGGGTGCCGTAGGGATGCTATTCACACGCCCGTTGCCATTCTTGCCAACGCTGGCCCAGGTAGAGTCTTCGCTTGATTCAGTTGCTGTGATGGAAGAAGCTCGCGTGATGGGTGACGTGCCGACCTCTGGTAACACAGAAGCTGCGGGAAGCGCCCTGTCTGTCAACGCACGTGTGATAGGCTGCACTGATAGTGAAGGGCTCTGAGCCACAGCAGGAGCAGTGTTGGGGGCAGGAGCAGGAGCAGAGTCAGGCAAAGGCTCATTTCTGAAGACGTTATCGAACTTGGCACGTTTGAAGTTCTGCAGCTCATTAAAGCCTCTGTATGCGGGAGTCGTCTCAAGAAGAGTGAAACGACCCGCTTTAGCTTCGTTGTGCTTGAATTGATCAAGATTCAAGAGGTAGCCAGCATCGTGGCAGCCGCCGAAGATGATGTGGCGACAGGTAGGGTTGTCACTGAAGGTACGCAGCATCTCTGTCCTTGATTAGATTACAGCAGCTCATATGGCAGTCCTGAATTCACCTTTGATCTTGTGGTCCGCACGTTCCTTGCCTTGACCGACATCGATAATACTAAATAGAGGCTGATTGACGCTAAATCCCTGAGCAAAGGATCGAAGCTCTGAAGGGTAGCGAAGCAGGCCGACCTGCTGTAGCTTGGCAGCTAATTTGTCGAGACTCAGATAGATCTGGACCATAATTGGCCAATTTCCAGAGTTGTTGTAAATAGACGAGATGTGATTGTGGATGGCAAGGTGCAAACGAGACGCAGCTTCCGAACCACCGTCGCCAGCAGCTGCTTGAAGCAGAGCATCCTGAAACTATATGCAGTTAGTACAAGCTTTCTAGACACGAAGTCCGGCTGTTGATTGCCATCATGCAGACCGCATGTCTCTGGTAATACTAGATACCAGAGTGTGTGACTGAGAGCCATTGAATAGCGACCAGCTCGTTGTGGCTGCAAGGGGGGTTGGGGGGTTTAGAGAAGTCAGAGGTACCTACAATAGCGCCATCTCCATCGATAAGTGCAAGAACGAACGAGCTGGCGTCCTGGTATGTAGTGTAAGCAAATACCTTAGCGACGTACTTTTAATCCATGCGGAGAAACATTTTTGTCGTGGTGTCAAATTCAAACAACGAGAGAAACAAATTAATCAGTACCTACCAGCTGGCGCTCGCGCTCGACCACGACTCTGTTTGCTTCCTCAACTCTACTCTGATAACTTCTCCTGTTATCTCTCTCACTCAAATAGTCGCTCTGCAAATCAGCGTGTTCTTTTAAAAGGCCCGAAAGCTTCTCAATAAGTTCCTATGTCCGTCAGCGGCCAGCCATTGCCTCCGTCGGATCTCAGCTTTTCTCACGCTAACGAGATTATCCCTGGCATGATCTGCAGCTCGAAAGCTCTCCATCTGATGCAGATACATATTTAAATCGTAGTTCGCCATATTGAGAATGCCGACCATGGGGTGGAAAAGTCTGCCCGAGATTGGAGGTCAGTGGAGCAAACGCGTCTGCACGGTTGAGGCAACAGCGAGTTCTGCGCTAGTAGGGAGTGGGGTAAGTCCAGTCGCGATTTAGAAGCTAAGATGGCACGCGACTGTAAGTGCGAGGATTGTCTCCTTATATTCTAACAGAGACGACTGATGATTGAAGAAGGCGCAGTCAATTTCGGCGTCAAAGTACACTGGTGCGGGGCACAGGAGAGCGTGTCGCCCTGGACGTGGCACACAAAGGAAGGAAGACACTCAGCCCGCTTGTGCATGCACCTCGCGCCGTGACTGCCGTATCAACGACGTGCACGATGCTGACAGGGGCGCCCAGAGGCTTCGAGTAACTCACCGGTCATGTGGTATGCAGCAGTATGTTGGACGACAATGTATTGCCTCGACGGCGCTTACCATACAGGCCCATGAGGTCACCGCTGTCCAATGATTGGTACGCAGCGGATGTGGGGCTAGAAGACGTGTGGATGTGATACAAGCTTCAGCAGTCACCAAATAAAGTCGTCAGCTTACAGCCAGCGGACAACAAGGTGGGAAAGACATGAGTGCATTTAACCAAGGCTATCCCGTTACTGTGGATCACAACGGCGTCTAGCCGGAGCTTTCCCACATAATGCCGCTGATCTCAATCATCACCAAATGTTGCTTAGAGCGTATAACTGAAACATGACATACCCCACCTACATGTTACGACAGCAGTCGAATGCTTGGATACCGCATACAACGACCTTGAGCCCCGAACAGCTTCAACATCTTGACAATCTCAATTGCACATAGCACTGCACCCGTCTTACACAGCATCATGGCCACCAACAAGAAAGCCCGCACTAACCCACCATACGAACTCCTCTACTGGCCTGGCTTCCCGGGGCGCGGAGAGTTCATACGCCTTGTATTCGAAGCCGCCGGCGTGTCTTACAAAGACCCTACCAACGAGTCTGACGATGGTATGTAGACACTACTACAACGCACCGCCGCACGACTACACCCACATTTTACGATCGCAAATTGACAACCCAGGCATCAAAGCGATCAACTCCCTCATCGACCACTCCTCAACGGGCACCGACGGCAACCCGCCCGCCTTTGCCCTACCCGCCCTACGCGTCCCCAGCGAAAACCCCTCAGGCAAGTCCCTGCTGATCTACCAAACGCCCTCTATCCTCGCGTACCTAGGCCCGAAGCTCGGCCTCGCTGGCTCCAACGACGCAGAGCAGGCGTGGATCCTGTCGCACGCGCTGACTGCGCTGGACCTAAACAACGAAGTGCACGACTCCCATCATCCAATAGCGTCCTCATTGTATTACGAGGAACAGAAGGAGGAGAGCCTGAGGAGGGCGCAGGACTTGAGGGAGGCGAGGATACCAAAGTTTTTGGGATTCTTTGAGAGGGTGCTCAAGGGGAACGAGGAGGGGGAGGGCAGGTTTTTGGTGGGAAAGAAGCTGAGCTATGCGGATACCACGCTGTGGCATGTGTTGAGTGGGCTGGAGTTCGCGTTTCCGAAGGAGATGGAGGCGAGGAAGGGTGAGTTTGAGTTATTGTTTGGAACTTTCTATGGGAGTGTGAAGGAGGCGAGTGGGGTGAAGGAGTATCTGGCGAGTGACAGGAGGCTGCCGTTTAGTATGGGTGTGTACAGGCACTACCCTGAGCTGGATCGACAGTAGATGGGAGATACACCGGGACGATGAAAGTGACCATCACAAAAAAAGAACTCAATTGCAGTGGTATCTTGAAAGGGGCGCCCGATCGCGGGCTCATATCATCTCATTCCATTTTGATGCCGGATACATGATGCATTTCCGAAGCCGTACTCCTGAACCGTATGATGCCCAGGCTAAACAAAACAACCGCGCGCGGTACGTCTAGTACTCAGCAGCGGACTGGGGGAACTCGAAGTTGACGCCCTTGCCGGTGAGGCGCTTGTAGACCTCGGAGTAGGTGTCGAGCCTGTAGTCGACGCCGCCGCGCTCCTTCTCGTCGAGAACGACCTTGAGGACCTTGGAGCCGTCCTCGCGGGTGCGAAGACGCTTGCCGACGATCTCGACGGGGTAGACGAGGTCGGAGAGGATGGCGTCGTGGACAGCGGTGAGGGTCCTGGACTGGGGGCGCTTCTGGGTCTGGCTGGTGCGGGACCTGTTGGAGCGCTTGGGGCGGGGCAAGATGCGGCGGGAAGCAACGATCAGGACGTGGCGGTCGGAGAACTTCTTCTCGAGCTCACGGGTGAGACTGCGATACATTAGTCTCTGTTCGGCATATCTGGCAAATGTTCTTGCTTACCGCTGCTGGGCCTTGTGCCAGCCCTGGAGGAGAGGGACGGGGACGAAGATGACGATAGCCTTGCGTCCGTGACCAACCTCGATCTAAGAATCCTGGTGTCAGCAAATTGTGCTGCCCAGTGCCCACCGCCTCTTCGATCAAAGTATAGGTATGGGTATGGGTTTGCGTGGAGGTGTGCGAGCGCTCGGTGCGCTGTAGGTGGACGTTTATCTTACCTCGCGGGCAGAGACAAACTGCAGAGGGCGCAGAGAGCTCTTCAGGTCGGGGACATTGTTCTCGAGGTCAGTCAACGCCTGCGCAAAGTTAGTCCCCTGGTCGCATGTCCATTGACGGTGCAAAACTTGCGTTGGCGATGCTGGTCTCAATCTCAGAGGGGCTCTGCCTCGAGGGGCTGTTGGGCGCGATCTTGTTCAGGGCGTTGGCAGACATGTCGGCGGCTGGCGAGGTTAGTTGTCGGCTGGTCGAAGGAAAGGCTGCACAGGAAGCTGCGATTGTCAAGTCAAAATTAAGCGAGGTGGGTGGTTGCTCTTGGCAGATTAGCGCGGAAATGCTAGCGCGTCGCTCGGGACTTGTCGTTACGAAGTGAAAGTGCACGCGAACACAACCTCAACATCGATAGACTGCGTCGTGTTTGATTTCATCTTTTTCCAGCTGGTCGAATCTATTGATAGACCGTATACTTCTGCATTGAAAAACACACCACGAATCATCTGTTCATCAACTTGTCAAGGCGAGCGATCTGCCCACAGCTGAAGCAGTCACCGTATTCAATGAAGTGGCAGCCATGCTTTGAGATCTCTAGCCGCCGTAGATGAAGAGATGAAGTCGAGCTTGTTGTGTGGTGATAAGTCATTACATAGACGGTGCAAACCTCGTTCTGGTATGATCCTGATCAATGGGCAACGCCTCTGCATCTTGAGAATCTGCTCGATTTCCTCCGCATGGTACAGCGGCTTGGCTCTCAGGTGTCTCCCCGGTATGAGCTATGTATTCTCTTGTGGATAGATGTTCTGTGCATCGATCAGTCTAACCTAGCAGAGAAGAATCATCAGGTTGCGCAGATTGGAACAATTTATTCTAGCGCAATCTTTGTGCAAGTATGGCTGAGCGAATGGAGAAATCGCTTCGAGGACCTCCGTTCGGACGATGAGCCCCCACAAACCGAAGTGTTTCATGACAAGATCTTTCAGAACCCATACTGGACGCGTGCTTGGGTGACACAGGAGCTTCGCTTGGCACAGGCAATCACTTTCTGGTTCCACTCAACAGAGTTGAAGTAGGAGCCTATGCGATCGCTTGCGGTGGAAGTACGAAGGAGTGAAGTCTACCAGGGTGTCTTCGAGTATGTCTGTCACCACTTTGTCCAACACGAACGGAGATTCGCCAGTGGCGCATTTACTGAAGATCCCATATCCTTGCTCGACCAGTTCCCCTCAAAGAAATGTGGTAACTTAATGGACCAGGTGTTCTCATTGGTCTCTCTTTGCTTAGAAGCTGACGCAGCAGGAATAGTGAATTGCATCTGGACTCACCAGAACCTTGCGTGGGATGTACTCATGCTACACAAAGGGAACCTCTACCTCTGTTCAGTAGTGGTCGTAGCTCAAGCGCTTTCTCAGAGGGATCAGACCGTGCATGGTCATTATGGGATCAGCGTTGACAGGTGGATCGAATTCACGGTCTCCGCATCTAAAATCTCTCCCGGACGTGGGATTTTGCTTGGAGATATGGATTTGTCCTCGATTTGCCAATCTTCTAGAGTGGAGATCTTCTCAGGGCAGGATCGAATTGAGAAACTTGCGCTTCTCAGCGCAGAACGTCTACATATGGCACGGGTCGTCTACCAAGAGGATACTTACGAATTACGGATATCACTACAAGCTCTGCTGCACTTGGGATGTGATTGGACGCCTGGCCGAGTCCAACTTTGTGTGTATGCGAGCAGAGCAGCCGTACATCAGATATATAGACCCATGCGCCTGATCACGGAATGCTTCAACGAAGGGCACAAGGAGATTGAGCGGGAAGTTGGAGGTTAAAGCATCAGGACGATGACCACAAACTCTACGTCATCCTTCATGATCCGTATGCACTAGGATCAAAACCTGTCTTTGTTGTCCTAAGCAGCTGCAGTACCCCTGACGCATCGTTAACAAACACGAAAGTGTTTGTATTTCGTGATGTTGCCGTTGTGGCATGTGCACATATCACTAGCAAGATAAAGATAATAGGACAAAGACGTGAGAGTGTTATAAGAAATTGCTGTCGTAGCATTTGTATATCTAATTCCACGACCAGCGCAAATATATACAAGAACAACGGACAAGAATTCCGTTTTCGAAGATTTAAATACCTTCCAATCCACAGTCATGCATCTCAAACTTGCATGCTCCCTAAAGGTGTTTTACCACCTAGCGTGATCGAATGTGCTAAGCGCGCGCTTAGAAAGAGAGGGTGTTACCGGCAGTGCCGACGACAGCAGACTTGACCTTGGAAGCGTCAAGGAGGCCAGAGACGGTGTAGGGAGCCTTGGTGAAGGTGCCCTTGGGAGCAGTGTTCTTGCCGCCACCGAAGTCGTTGCCGGACTCGACAGCGAAGCCACCGTCGGTGGCGTACAAGGCCTTCTTGGAGTTGGAGAAGACGTTGTTCTGGACCAGGAGCTGGGCGCCCTGGCGGGTGTTGATGCCGTCGGAGACGTTCTCGTAGTAGTTGTTGTAGAAGTGGCCGGTACCGAAGCGGAACGAGGGACCACGCGAGTTGAGGTTCTTCAAGTAGTTGTTGGCGTAGGTGACGGTCAAGTGGCCCTTGTCCTCGGAGCCGTTGGAGTCGGAGTGACCGATTAAAGAGGCCTTCCAGTGATCGTGGATGTAGGTATTGGTAACGGTGATGTAGTCAACGGCGTGGGTGATATCGAGGAGACCATCGTAGTAGTCCTTGTCGTGGTCACGGTCAGAGGAGAGGTCGAGGTGGTCGACCCAAATGTTCTGGGACTGGAGTAGTTGTTAGTATGTAGCAGTGGAACAGAGTGAGCACAGTCCATACCTTCTGGATAGAGACAGCATCACCACCGACGACCTTGGTCATGGCGAAGTTGCGGAGAATGACGTTCTTGACATCCTTAACAGTAATGGTGAAGTTGTCGAGGACAGCCTTGCTGTTCTGTCCAATGACGGACTTGTTGCTGCCGACCTTGACGTTCTCACCCTTGCCCTTGATGGGACCGGTGATGAGGATAATAGCGGCGGAGTCGCCCTTGACAGCAGCTTGGAGCTCAGAGAGGGAAGCGACCTTGACGGTCTTGCCGCCCTTACCACCAGTGGTACCGCCGTTGGTGGTAGCGTAACCAACAGTGGCGACATCCTGGAGACCAGCAGCACGCTTCTCGATCATGCTAGGAGTGGGCGCTGCCAGAGCGCTGATGGCTGTGAGGCCGAGGGAGACGAAAGTGCTGAACTTCATTGTGTCGAAGTGTTGACAAGTTCAAGAAAGAGTGACTGGAGTTTGAAGCGAAGGACTGGAGGATTGAGGTTGGAAAAGAATGGAAGAGCTGGGCTGAAGAATAGCATTCCAGCAGAGCGCTGTCTCTTATATAGAGATGTACGATCCGAGATCCGGCTTGTCATAAAGCTCGACGTTCACTACCAAGACCATTAAGCACGCCCAGAAATATCCATGACTTGTTTCGACTTCATTCCCACCACTGAAGCCTTGCCAATTTTGGGCACGACAGCGGAGGCCATGCGATCATGAACGGGGCGCGTTGCTTGTTTCGACCAGGGTCCGTAGATTACAAGCAAAATCAGAGGACTCTCGGTGCAAGCCGGGAAGGATATGTTTGAAACAACTAGCCAGATATGGCGGAATCCTCCACTCTTCGCGCTGCCAAGCCAAGGGGCCCCAACGTCGAAACAGGACGGTAACTGAAAAGGGTAGCAGTAAGATGAAGCGGATCTCTGCGCGCAGCAAAAATGTGGTGGAGACGCCATGTCTAATGGGACGTCAGAAATCGCGACATGCCAAGAATTACAATCATGCAGCCTATATCGTGATGTTACGACATGAGATTTGATGTTGATGTCAGTCTGCGCAATCGCAAATGCCAGACGGCACGTTCGATTTGTTTTGATGTACGTAAAGACTGTTTTAGAGCTTCGACGTGGTTCTCGTTGATATGTAGTGTGCAATGTGCATGCGGGTTAGTGACTGACCCGTTCCGCTTACAGATTTCTCCGTGCCTGACTCAGGTGTCAGTATCATGCATCAATACGCATACGCACGTCGGACATCCAACAAGGCTCTTTTGAGGCCTGCAAGTAAGTGGTGTCCGAATCGTCCACGTCATGTTCATCCTACGGACGTCTATTCGAAGGCAAGCTGGTTGTACGATTTCAGGCCATCCCTTTTGCTTCAGGAGAGAGAGCGAACAAAGTGTGATATTACGGATCCACACAATGGAGACGTTGGAGTTGAAGGAGGTGGCGGAAGCTGGACACGACAGAGGTCAAGCTGGGTCTATCGAGGCGCCTTCGTCTGCTCAGCAGGTCAATCCCGCTTCCCCGTAAGAAGTGGTGCTGTGCCAAGATCATGGGCCAATGTCGGTGTGACTTGGAAGAACACACCGTAGAACAGCATGTCAATTCTCTGTCGGTGTGCGGAAAAAGCCTCACGGAAGTCGTTTCAACTGCGCCGAACAGCCGTTCATATGGGTGTCGGCACAGCCACAAATCATGCCAATGTTGAGTAAGAGATAGCTAAGGGCATTGGCAGCTGGGCATAGCGGACGCCAAGTTAATGTTGCTGGATGGTGATATGGAGGGTCTGTGGGACGAATTGCGGGTCTTGAAACAGATAGACACCAGGGTGGACGGGACCACAAGCCAGGCCAATATACGGGGCCATCTATGTTATTCAGATTGAGTTCTTTAAATACATAGCGAGTGCGATTCAAAGGAGCACTGACCCGATGATTGATGCTATTTCCGAAGGTGCTGTTGTGTATTATCGGACGTTGCAAAGTCCGTGTGATGATAATGTTGCCAACGCCTGCAACGCACAAATGAGCCGTCGTGTGAAAAGGCCCGACTCGACTTGGTGCGGGACTTAAGAGTCTTGTCTCTGCTCTCGATGAGTTCGAATAGTAAAATGATGTTGGAAGTTGCCAAGGTCACTAGACAGTGTTGAGCCTTTTGCTTAAAAAGCCTGCAGCAATTCAATGACAAACAAGCAGAGAAGAAGTAGCTTTGTTTTTGCCGACGGACTGAGCTTGAAGGCGTTGATTGTCGCTGCTATTTTGGAAGGAGTGAGTACGGTTCACGGTCTTGATGACTAGATCACGTGCGAGACTACATGTGACATCATTGCAATTCCCAATCCGGCAATCACCTTGGATCGCGCTCTCCAAAGATGCCAACGAGACGCCTTCCCAAGGCAGCAACAATCGACATATAGCACACAAGCAGCATTTCCCTACTTAGTGTACTCTCATACCCAATCACTTCGAACTATCCCTAACCACGTCCACCACATCTAAGAGCTTAGGCCTCGTGTCAATTATACCACGCAAGACCTACAGCACTCCAGTAAAGATGCCTCCAATCCCAACCTACAAGAATGCGCCCATTAAGGCCGACGGCATCACGCCCCAGACCGACGACGGCACCAACCCAGCACCAACACCCACCTCACGCTACGCGCCCGCGACAACGACGATAGACTCCTCAGCACCACCCGCGCCGCAGCCAGGCGCCCGCCCAACACCCACGGCCACCGCACCCTCGGCTTATGACGGCCCTCCGCCGCCTCAGCCGGGCTACACCACTACACACATTACAACCGAGACAAGGGTTCAGGCTCCGCCGCCGCAGTTCACGCAGCCGCCGCCCAGCGACTCGCAGCTCGCGGGGCGCTCGACGGTGACTTCGACGACGGCGAGCAAGCCTGGCCCTACGACGCTGAATCTGGGACCTGTAGCTAGCCCGTTCCAAAGTGCGGATGCTGGCGGTGCCGCGCCGAGTGCGACTGCGACGGAGGGGGGAAGGCGCAGTCTGGAGCACCCGCCGGGGTATCAGCAAACGCCTGACAACGCGCCGTATACGCAGGGAGGTGGCATCGGGGGTGGGGATAGCGCTGGAGAAGGCATTGGGGCTCAGGCGTGGAGTATGCTGTCGAAAGCTGGGGAAGCACTGAAGGGCGCAGAGGAGGCCGCGTGGAAAGCTGTCAATGGCAAGAAGTGATGGTACCTGATGTGTTATGATGATGGATGCAATTTTTAAGCACGGTCGTACAACTCAATCACATAGCAATGGAACGATGATGTGTCATCAAAGAAACCCGAATCTTTCTATAAACCGCTATTTTTTCCATGCTCCAAGCGACGGAAAACGAACACCTAGGAAAGGGGTAAATGGACAAGGCAATGCAAGCCGGATATGACGAGTAGTACAGGGCAGAGTAAAGTACAAGGTGTTTTACCACCGGGTCGTGCTTTCCATAACGGGCTTGATGTGATCCATCATTCACCCCTACACACAACTCGTCCCCTCGCGTCGCGATTATCTGCTTCCACCATGTGAACTCATTTTGGGGTATCGAAGAAAGGGGGAAGGCATTTAACCAGATCCACCCTTGTACTTCTTGCCGAAGAGGATGAGCTGGGCCTGGTCGTAGATGGACAGGACACCGGCACCGGCAACACCACGGAGGATGTTGGCACCAGCACCCTTGAACAGGGACTTGACACCCTCAGCGGCGACGATCTGGCGGGCAGCATCCATAGTACCGTTGTACTTAACGGCCTCACCGGAGGTCATCATCATACGACGACGGATGGTGTCGAGAGGGTAAGAGGCGATACCGGCACCGGTGGTGACGGCCCAACCAAGAGCGAAAGAGGCAAGGAAGTTACCCTCGAGGTTACCGGTAAGGAGGACAGGCTTGATCGAGTCGTACATACCGAAGTACAGACCACGGTAGACAACGATACCAGCAACGGAGGGGAGGAAACCACGGTAGAGACCGGCAACACCGTCAGAGGCGAGGGTCTTCTTGTAGACATCTACGAGACCGTTGAACTGGCGCTCACCACCCTTCTTGGCGGACTTAGCGTCGTTGGCAAGACGAGTACGGGCGTAGTCGAGGGAGTAGACGAAGAGGAGGGAAGTGGCACCAGCGGCACCACCGGAGGCCAAGTTACCGGCCATCCACTTGGCGTAACCGTCACGCTCCTTCTTGTAGGCGAACATGGACTTGTAGGTGTCGCGGAAAGCGAAGTTCAGGGCCTGGGTAGGGAAGTAACGGATGACGTTGGCGGTATTACCACGCCAGAGAGAGAGGACACCCTCGTTCTGGGCAGTGCGCTTGAAGCACTCGGTGATACCGTCGTACTTGCGGTCGAGACGGCCGGACTTAAGCATCTCATCCTAGGGGTGTGTTAGATGATGACCACGGCTAATCGACGTTGAAGCTGATGCGCACCTGGTTCTGGATGAGGAGCTTGACACGCTCGATGGGGGCGGCAGCGGTCTTCGAGACGGCGGCGGAAACACCACCCACTGATAAGGGTTAGCAGCTGGATCATCGATGGAAAGGTTGCGCAACAACGTTCCATCGCAATTGAGAGCCATTGGCGCTCGATCGTGATGGAATCTTGATGCAGGGGTGAAACGTACTCAGGAAGTCGACCACAAAGCCGGCTAAATGTCTGTTAGCCTCATGCTCAGGAGATGGAGAACTCATTGAGAACGGCTCTCGTTGACCAGCTGTCATTTTCACAGCACTGCCGATTCCATTGTCTTCAGGAAGACCCAGCTGAAGCAGGCGCGACCGATGTCGTTGAGATGGAAATGCGGAAAGTGCTGATCAGATGCAGCTGAAAAGCTCGCTCTCAACGGCTGAGGCGGAACAACTTACGCATGCCGAAGGCGCTCTGCAAAGAATTAGTATTGGATTGATCATACGTCTGTGTATACGAACCTTGTCGGGTTGAGACATGATGAATTATGTCACTGGACGGTGAGATGAATGAGAAAGGCGGTTTGAAGGGAGAGAGCAGCTATATACAGTTGGCGGAAGCAGATTTTCAATGGGGAGAGGCGCTAGTGCCGCCAAGAGCGCTCAGGCCGCCGCTGCTCCGGGACCTCTTCGATGCCTCGGGGAAGCCGTGCGTATTTCCAGAACAGCATGCAAGGCGCTTTTACTTGTTCTTTGCATCAAGATAGCTGCAATTGAGCCGCAACTTCACTGAGCTCATGCTGCGGGCATACAATGCTGTACCGTTATTTGCTATCTTGATCGTATCAAGGGAGCCAGCCCCAAGCGTTGCTGTAGCAGCCACAACACCGAAACCCTCTGGCACAGCTGCGCACGTCCTGCAATCTGGTAGCTGCCGCAGTCGCAGAGCTGGAAACTGGTGCTTCGCATGTGTTCAGATGCCCATTCGAGCTTGAACCCACACTTGAACGCAGTGCGCTTTGCAGCGCTTCTCCTTTTCCTAGGGTCCGCCTTGAGCGCTTTTCCACAGCCAACAAAGTCGGGCAATCTCGGGAAGGCCGGGCCAATTGTACGCGAGGCGATGGAAAATTCGTGGCCCAGCCCCAGTTTGTTGAAAGGACCACAGTTCGCCGTTGCCCAGGTGCTTCTGGATGTAGGGCCGCGCCGATGATGTCGTTTCGATAAGGGAGCTGCTTCTGAAGCTGCTTGTGTAGATTTGCCGGCTGCAAGTCTCCACCAATGCAGCTCTGCGCTGTCGGTAAGGCCCATCCAGCACAACAAATCTTGTGTTTACGCAGGGCCAACCATCCTCCTACCTCGGAACCGTCCTCTGGCACCTACTGTTTCGATGCGAGAACGGGTTGTACGCCGACGCCATGCACGCGACCAGAAGCTTCACCGAGCTCGTCATCACCGACAAGATACCGGCTGTCAATTCAGAAACCCCCACCTAGCATCATGAAGCTTCTGCCGTCTCAATTGAATGCCGAAGATAAGCATTGAGCGAGCTTGAAGTAAAGTACCGGATTAGTGAGCGGCCTGAACGAGTAGCGTCTCTCCCGCGAGTCTCTATCTTCAACACCTCAGACATCGAGCTCACCTGGCTGCATGCCTTCTGGTCGTGCATTTCAAAGCATCTAGGATTTTTGAAAGGGCATGGAAAGTGTCATCGGGCAATTGGCCCAATTTACCCAGTCTTGATTGCTAAAAATGCGTAGCCAGCAAATCTCTTGCTTCACAACTCCGTAACTCCAGTATCGCCTCGAAGCCCTCAAACGGTCCTTGGTCCCGTACCGATTCGTCTTCACCAAAGACCTCCGAACGCACCGTGACAATACAAAAACTTGTGGATGTACTCTACACAAGAGAAGGGACACGGTCTAAGCTAGCAGAACAGGGCTCAGCACACAGTGTCTTTGTACAAGAGCCGCTTAATGGTCTTGTTTGTCTGCACGGTGATAGTAGGCAAGCCTCGCTCCTCGCAGGGCATGTGTGAGGTTCACATTCGAACGAATGCGTCACTCCATGTCGAACCCCAACCGTGTTTGCAACGACGCAACGACGCCACAACGATCCCTATACCACACGCATATACACACACCAGATGCAAGAACGACAACGGAAATATCGAGAGGGTCTGCTAGCAGCCGAGCAGTGACCAAGCAGTTCTTCCAGGATCTGCTTGCGCGCCGCTAGTTCACCGGCTTAGCGTGCGCCACGGGTATCCACCCACACCACGCCACGCTCCCTCCCGCAATGACTCGGTCGTACCTGCAGTAGACGTCAGTGTGTCTTGAGTCACATCACGCCAAGGTGTCGTACGTAAATCAAGGCGTGCATATACATGGTAGAGATGCAGAACGATTTCAGTTGATTTGGAGAGGGTGGATCAACAGCAACAGCCCCTGTTGATGGCTACATTCATATCTGAAAGCACGGAACCCAGCCATGGAGCACGATCAATGTAGCCCATGTTAAGTGCTGCCAGTGTAGCACCCATTCGAACCCTTGCTGCACCACAAGAGGCTGCTGCTTGTACGCAAGCACATCTGCCTGATTCTCCATCTCAGCAAAGTACCCCAGAGGACACCCCGAGAACCACATCTGTGGCTGCTCAAGATAGAAGCCGTCAGACCGTTTATCAAGCGCGTCGCCCAAATTTCTGATCGTGCCGTCTGGATGCAAGACTCGCCATGGATTGGTGCAGCCTCTCCCTTACATGTCTTCAACACCATGATCAGAGCATCTAGTCGCGGGACGATGTGCTCGAGCGAGCGACCAGCGCTTTCATACTGCAAAGTGGATTGGTCATGAGAGAGGATGTTCACGATCTGGCCAGGATCGAACTATTGGAGTGTCAGCATTGCTTGCGCTGCGAATGACAGAGCCGACTCCCCATGAGATCAACAGTTCTGTCTCGTTCGTGAACCAGGTCGAGTAGTACAACTGTACTTATCGGCTCGGAACCCGTAATGGCCCTCTGGAACTCCCTGGTCATGTGAGTACACGTTCGGGCACGAGGAGTAGGATGACGTACGGGTCCCCAATACTCTACCTGAACATGTTCACGCCGCTCCGGTGTTTCGTCGCTATCAATGAGAGGTATCGAGGGGCCGTCGAGTGCCTTACTGACTCCGGCAATTTTGAGCAGTATTGAGCTCACATCCGTATGTGTGGTCACAGTATTGATGGTGCTCTAATGCGGTACTCCTGGACCTAGCACAAAGGATGGGGTGTCGATGTCAGTATCTACCCGCTTCGGTCATGGATTTGCCATACAACATGGCGTGAACATACCATATCCACACCCTTTGCCTGGATGCATGCGATGTTGGCTGATGTGGTAGCCGTTGTCCGTGGTATAGAAAATATAGGTATTTTCCAATTGGCATGCATTGTCAAGTGGCTTGACTAGCTCGTCTACCATCTCGTCGACACTCTGTAGCGCGCGTAACCTCTAGCAGTGGTAGTGATCGTTGTTAGCGATGACTAAGTCATTGAGCGGCGGCAGCTTTCCAACCCAGCTCGCAGCTCCCTCAATGCCAGCGTTGAAACTCTTCCCTCGCAATATCTTGTAGTCTTGGAACATATACTGATGTCTTGGAGCAGATATTGGCTCAATGAGGTATGAAAGGCCCCTTTCCAGCTCAAGTACCCAATCAGAGTGCGGAGCGATTGGTGAGACTGTGAGGAAGAACGGATGGTCCTCCTCAAGAGCCTCTCCGAGCCACTGTTCAGCTTTTGCGCTCACTACGTTGGTTGAGCATTGTATTGCGTAATTGACAGGCTCGCCTCCCTCATAGCTCATCTTCGCGTTCCGGTACTGATATGTGAAAGGGTCGAGCAGAAAAATCGAACCATTGAGACCTTGCGCAAAAGGTGCATTGCAGTTGTCAACGGTGTAGAAGTTCCGTAACTTTCCTACGTAATATGTGTTGTAGCCTGCCTAACATTAACTTCAACTTAAGGCATGTGCTCGACGCTTTGCATATATAGGTCTTGTCATCTGCCAATGCAAGAACTAGATTTGGGCGTTTGGATGATACAGAGCGTGCAGCGAGTAGCAGCTATAACGAGGTTAACACACTCATCTCGATTTCCTGGAGATACTCTTGGGGAGGCAGCTATACTTGCAACCACAACTTCAGCAGATAAATGTCAAACCAACATAAAGTAGCCGCATCAGGTAAGCCGATTGTCACTAAAGAAGCTTATATCACGTCGTCAGCAGCTGGAGACCGACTTTCTTGAGTTTTGTTCCGTCTCCGATGGCTTCCGGATGGCCATCCGCTGACCGAAACCCATCGCCAGAACGATGCCGGAACAGTCCGATATCCACAAGATGATAGGTTGTCAGATAAAAGACGCATGAAATGCGCCGATTGCTTGTCATGGAATGATTGAGGGTCTCTGCACAGGTGTGTTGGAGCGGTACCGTCACACTTGTCTGCACTAAGACAAATCGAGTCGAGCATCACGTGGGGCAAATGCGACTTTGACAACCTGCATCTTGCTCTCATCTGGTCGGCCGAATCGTGCAGAGTGCGGAAAATGTCTGCCACAATGTATTGCTCCATATCGAATTGGCCGATCACCATACTCGGCTGTGCCCCGCAAAAAGCACGCGATCTCGAGGCCTCACTACGACATCCCGTAGTGTCAAGCGGGATGGCACAGGGTCGAAGAGCCAAGTTTCGTTGTGGACTCAATTTGAGCATTCTCTCGACACGTTGATTATTATGCCGCCCCGAAGTCAAACAGCGAATTCTGTCTCGAAGAGGCGATCGGGTAATCCGGGCAAAGCCTGTCTTCGCTGCCACAAACGGAAGCAACGGTGCCTAGGGTTCCCAGCATGTTCAAATTGCCAAGCTGCTGGTATATCATGCCAAAGAGACTTCACAGCTGCTGTACGAAAGCTCGGAAGCTTATCTAAAGAGGAGCTCATCGACAGGATTGAGCAGCTTGAGTCCGAGCACCAGCAGTTGTCGTTCGAAGAGCCCAACGGCGAGTTGCAGGACGCTCAGAAGACGCAACGGCGGACCTCGACGAGTACGACAGCACCTACATCTCGTGAGGATATGAGAAGCAGAAATGCGTTGAATAACGCTGATGATAGCCTGGCTTCGACCATCGTTGCGTCTGCGGAAGACCAAACAGCGCAAATCCGTGAACCACATACAGGTGGTATACCAAAGCATGGCTCTGATGTTTGTTTGACTCAACTTCCTGGAGCCAATATGGGAATGCGTTACCTGTTGACCTACCTTGAAAGCTTACATCGACGTCTGCCCTTCTGCGATTATATGCAGCTCCTGATACATCATCAAGCGCTGCATACAGGCGCTATTGCTCCTTTAGCATCAGACTTTACATCCTTCCGTCTCTACATGGCCTATGGCATTGGTTGCTCGATTATGAAACTTGCGGGTTCTACCACGGCACATCCTCCTGAGTTCTACCTCAAAGTCGCGATGGAGATGCGCCAATCCCTCCATTGCGATGCGGTAATGGAAGTTGAGATTCTTCTTTGGAAAGTCCTTTTCAAGTTACGGTCGTCATTCACGACTGAGGTCTGGTATACTATAGGACTTGCCGTGCGAACAGCTGTGGAGGCAAATTTACACCGCGAATTCCACTATCGCTCGCTGGACACGCCTTCTGCAGACCTGCAGCGCTGCCTCTTTTGGTCCGTATATATGATAGAGAGGAATATCTGTTGGTCCCTGAAACGACCTTTCAGCCTACCAGATCAGAGTATCGATGCAGCATTACCGATGGAGCAAATTCAGCCAACAAGCTTGATCGACAACGATGCCAGCGGCGCAGAGCACTCCTCACAAGGACCGAACCAACGACCATTAGACTCGTGGAACTTTGTTGCTATGATAAAGTTGTGCCGTATAAACGCTCAGACATTTACTGAGCTCCATCGGGTGGATCGTGAGCTCTCTTCGCTGCGAGCATTGGTGCCTTCAATGCTTGACCGTCTCCGCCAGTTCGAGGCCTCGCTTTCCACATGTAGCGGAACTGACTACGATTTCATTCAACTACATGTTCAGAATGCTACAAGAGTACTGCTAGAGCCATTTCTTTCATCGATGCATAGTTCAGATCCGCTTCTGCAAGTCTGTCTTGAAGCCGCCGGCAATGTCTGTCAGTTCTTCCGGAGACTGCGATTCAAGCAGAATTTAGGGTACTCTTTTACAACGATCAACTCTGTTTTTGTCGCAGGTACAACCGTGTGGTAAGTGAACTATTCAAGTGGGCGATGGACGCTGATTGCCACAGCTACATTCTCTTCAAGTGTCCCAGCTTGTGGACCCCAACCAGGGCAAACGATATTCGCGCTTGCTCGTCAACATTGGTCGCAGCAGCCGAACACAATCCTACTATTCGGAAGTATTGCGATGTGTTAGACAGTATCATCAACGCAACCATGAATTTCCTTGAGCAGATACATCATCCAGGCACGGGCCTTGCACCTGGAGTCTCGCCGGGATCCGTGGCACGAGATGAAGCAGATTCCATCAGCCCAGCGGATGCCTTCGACAAACTCAGTCAGACTCTGAAAGAGTTGCAGTTTGAGTTCCCTTCGCCCTCCTATCCTTCATGTCAGCAAGTAACGCCCTTCCATGTACAGCCTGGAGAATCTTATGGCGTTCTGCAAGACGACCAGCATCATGTCGAGGAACGTTTCGCAGATACGGATGGATTTGATCCGCGGGCATTGATCGATCTCACCTTTCTGGATTTCCGATGGGACCTCGGTCCGACCTTAGATGAGATGGCAGCTCAGGACCAGAGTCATCCTTACCATTACCAAGGCCTTACATTTTCATGATGGGGCAAATTCTACACTAGAAGCTGTATACCAATTGTTTCTTCAATTTTCAGCACTGGAAGCTGTCAGGTCAACCGTGCTTACTGTTCCAACATTCTCGACACTTTCGACTACTCTGATATGCGCAGCATTGAAGACGAGACTCACTATCGAAAGTGCTTCCCTTGGTCTACAAACTCACGCTATGCCGATGAGCGAAGTGGCGCTGTCGGACATCCGCGCGGTAATCGGACGTCGTTATCTTCGAGGTCCGCTTCAACATGATTCTTTCCAGAATTGGCCCTAACAAATGGCTCACTATCCAGACCTTTGCGTGAGGCTCGATTGTCACGGCTCAGACAGCGATCCACATCAAAGCTGGGTTCCTTGCTACACGTTTCCTGCTCGGCATATGTGAGGCCGGCTACCTGGTAGTGTGTTTGACCATCTTAGCATCTTTCTACACCAAGAGAGAGATAGCTCTCCGCAACACCTTGGTGTACGTTGGTAACGACTTCTCTTCCAGCCTGAGAAGACGTATCGCTGCCGCAATCCTCAACATACGCGGAGTCGGCTGGCCCCAAGAAATGGCAGGCAAGAAGGAACACATCGCACATCGTCGATATACGCGCACTAAGATATTCCACAGTGACTCTTCCTCATCGACGGGCTCTTCACCTTCCTAATCGACACCGCGTTCATCTTCCTCATGCCCAGCTTCACCATCCGACACTACGCCACTGTGCTGCATCCAGAACCTCGACTTCTTCAGCGCCCGTGACCGCCATATCTCACACAGCCGCGTCGTCCTCGACGACCCCGATAAGGCCGTCCGCCTATCCGGCATAGGCACCGGCATCAGACCTGCGGGCTCAAGTACGCGATTCTCACGCTTCTGAACTCTGGGAATGCCACGTCGCAGAGCATCAATAACGCGTGGTATAGTGTCAATACGGCGGATTCGTAGAGGAGGTATTTTGGGCTTGCGCTTGCGGTGGCGGAGTTGGATCTGGGCGGGATGGCGGGTTGGAGTATCTCTGCGAAGAAGGATGCGCCGTATCATCCTGAGGAGTTCGTTGTGTTGACTGGGGTAATGGTTGAGAATTATGTCGTGCAGAACAGGATATTGCAGAGAGCTTCAGGTGGGAGGGATGTAGTTATGGATGAGGGCGCTGATGGGGTGCTGGGAGATGGGCGTGCAGTGAGGGTTAAGAATCAGATTTGAGGTTGCTGTGGAGGACTCAGAACTTCTTCAAAAGACATCCAATCCTTTCCAACCGTGAATGAACTAGACTTTCTGAGCACTCGTGGAACATGGGTTTGGAAACCGTGATACTGCAAAAAAGCAAGGATTTGAACGAGTACGAGAGCTCTTCACTATCATACCCACTTCTGTGCCAACTAAACCGCTCTGTCCACACGCTCTATACTCGACTCGCCCCCTCCCCCCACGCTCTCCCCTTGAACCCTCGCCTCCGCAGCACCATCCGCTCCATCCTCACCCTCACCCCGCTTCCCCACCCTGCCCTTGCCCCCAAACAGCCCCAGCAACAAAACATCGTAAACCCCCTTCAACGTCCCCGCGACCACAAAAGCCACCCAGAACCTCCCGCCTCCTGCCAATTGCCCCGTCAAACTGGGTCCCGTCGACTGGCTCAACGTCTTGACCACATTCACCACGCCCATGACGGCCGTGCGCTCGCCGGGCAGCACAATGGAGCTCAGAAACGCGGAGCGCGGCGCTTGGTCCATGGAGCTTAGCATGCTGCGGCCGATGAGGAGGGGGATCGTGGAGCCCAGGGTGGGCGCGATGGGGAGGAGGGCGAGGAATACCGAGGAGGGGAGGTGTGGGAGGACCATTGCGGGGATGGTGCCGAGGCGGCGGGTGAGCGGGGCGCTGAGGAGGAGTGTGGGGAGGGAGAGGCACCTGAGGAGGGGGGAGGGGGTGTTTAGTATGGGCTTTTCTTGGGTACGACCGGGTAGGGTTTGGGGCGGCTTTTGGGGGACTCACCATGTAGCGCTCATTATCCCTCCGAGCTTGCCCTTGGGTAGGTGGAATTTTTGGTCCAGGTAGTAGTTTAACAGTGAGAAGGGGACCATGCCTGAGCCCAGCGAGTCGAGGAAGAAGAGGCTGCACAGCTTGATCAGAATCGCCCGGCTGGCGGGCGAGATGGAGGGTAACAGGTTCCAGCTCTTTTTGCCCTCTTTCTTCACGACTCCACTGGCCACATTGCCGGTCTGCGTGTCTTCCGTGGCAGGGAGAAGGGGTTCCGTTTCCTCGTCTCTGGTGGAGCTCTTTGAGGGCTGGTGCTCGCACCCCGCACTCAAGAAGAAAGTGCACACCGCCTTGACCAGACCGATGGCAGTGTACACCCAGAAGATCGCACGGTAGGCGTCGAGTTCAGACCAGCCGGGCTTCGCAGTAAGGACATCGACAGCCTGTCCGCCAAGCACGAGGCCAGTCGAGGTGCCCAAGACGGCGAAAACAACATACCACGTACTACACCATCCCATCAGCACATTCACTCTCAAAGTCCCCTCCCCAACAACCTCAACGACAGCATGTCCATGAGAGAGAGAAAAAACCAGCGCAAAACAGCAAAAAAAAACTCACAAAACATCCGCCCTCCCCTCCTCCCCCACAATCCCCGCCAGCGTACTCTCCTCCACCGCGCGAAACGGCCCAATCTCATTCCCACTCGGACTAACGACGCCCAGCACCGCCGCCAGCAGCAGGGCCGCGTAGCTACTGGCCAGCGCAAACACGGCCCCGGAGCCCGCCATGCCCAGCGCGCCCAGCAGCAGCGTGCGGCGGCGGCCCAGCGCATCGGCGCCCAGCGTCAGCAGCAGCGAGATGGCCACGTCGCCGAGCAGCGTCAGCGTCATGAACAGGCCGATTTGCGCGTCCGAGAGCCCCTGCAGTTGCAGGTAGAGGGCGAGGATTAGCGCGACGGTGCCGTAGGCGGACATGCGCAGGAAGCGCGTGAGGAGGATGAGGTGGACGTCTTTGGGGGCGTGGAGCATGGTGTGCAGGCCGAGTTCGTAGGTGAGCCATTTGGTGGTGCTTTTTATTACGCCTTGGTGGTGGTTGGGGTTGGGGGAGGTCATTTTTTGGGTGGCGGTTGCCTGGTGGTGAAGCAGAGGAGGCGAGATTGGTTGTGGCCTTGTGCTTTTGATTGGAATGGCTCGCTCTGAGCTTTTTTCATCTATGAAGGCGGGGATTGGAGGACATGAGAGATGTCATGTTGCGTTGACAGAGCGTGGTGTCGATCCTGTGGTGTTGGACGCCTAGAGATGCGCTAGCTGTGTTATATCAAGAAACCTTGTACTTGTTAATTGTAAGTAACATGTAAGACTAAAAGCAACAAATGTGCACTTTACAATACCCTTTACCTGCTTCTTATTTCTACATGTTTCCCGCCCTTGTGCTATATACACACTCTAGAAAGCGTGCTCACATCGTCCCTCATGCTACCCATCACCACCCGCTGTACTCCTTCACGTACACATCACCAACCCATCTCTCTTCATCACGTCCTACTCGTCACGTCCTGCTCGACACATCAACGACTCAGAAAAGGGCATGAAATACTAATATCGATGTTGATACTGATATTGACACTGGTACCGATACTGACACCGATACTGATATTGATCCTGACACCGAAACTACAAAGACCCCAGAATGGCAGAATGGGTGAAAGCAACAAGGGAAAACCGATCTGGAACGAGGTGAGATGAGATGGGAAATGGAGATGAGATGAGATGGGATGAGATGAGGGGAGGGAAGAGGAGGGGAGGCTGGTTATGAGTACGACGGAGCAGAGCAGAGCAGAGCAGCTGTGCAAGGAGATATGTGACAGGAGGAAGAGATGAGAGGAATGCTGGGATCGTTGAGCGTGGTGGCGTCTCAGGCCGCGTGGTTCGCGCCTGATGATACTTCACACACACACACACACACACACACACACGGGAGAGAAACGGATGAAAACCGTTGGTCGCAAGGAAACCATGACCATTCGCATTAAGTAAAGCGTATCAAACGTGGCAACCGCAACCGCACAAAACACCTGCGCCCGAATCTCGTGTATCGCTTGTCTCGCCTCGCCCGCCCGTGTCCTGCTGCTTGCTGGTACGACGACGGCGACGAATCTCCCCCCAGGCTACTGCTGCTGCTGCGTGCACCACCTCTGCCTCTCGCGCCCGCACACTGCTCGTCTAGCAGCAGCCACCGCCGGAGCCGCTCTGCACGCCCTGGCCCTGCCCGATGGGGACTGTGGGCTTGGTGTTGGCGGTTGTGGTGCCCATGCGCTCCTTGATCTGGCGGGCCATGGTGAGGAAAGCCTGCTCGACGTTGGTGGCGCTCTTTGCCGACGTCTCGAGGAAGGGGATGCCGAGGCTGTCTGCGAACTCCTGGGTGGTGTTAGATGTGTGGCTTTGGCTGTGTCTCGGGGGGAGAGGAGGGG
>JUDZ01009688.1:0-44679 GCA_000812845.1 Stagonosporopsis tanaceti
ACCACACCACACCACACCACACCACACCACACCACCGCCCCACTCGCATCAACATCACAAACATCAACACATGGCACAGAAACATGTTGGAAAAAAGAAGTTCTTCACCATTAAATTACTGCCCCGTGCGCATCAAGCGCACAAAGGCCTCGTATCTGATCCGGGGTATCTGCGGACATGGACATCAGGGCTGATTTATCTCCAATCTCTGTACCGAAACCACCTCAGCCGCGACGACACAAACTTCGATACGGGGAAAAACTCATCTACAGAAAGGGAAAGGGAAGTTTCGAGGTCTTGGGGGGGTGGAGAAACACTTGTTGTATTCTTGTCGTGCTATTGTTGTTGTGCGAATGTAGCTGGAGTGCTTGTGTGTGTGTGTGCCCCTTTTGCTCTTTGGTTTGGTCTGGACGTGCGCTCGTCTGCGTTGTCCGCCACGATACTGGGGAAGGTGGAGGAGGGGGCAGGGAGAGACGTGTTTGCACAGGGCGAGACGTCTACGAGGGCTGGATGACGGAGGGGCCGGCGAGGATCTGGTCGTCCTTTACGGACTCGGTCTTGGTGATCATCATGTAGACCTCACCCTGCAGGTTCTGGGGGACCATGCAGTTGCCGTTCTCGATCTTGGAGAACTGGTTGCCGCCACTGTTGGGATAGTTAGAACATTGATTCGTGAAGTAGAGTGACGGGGGGATTGACTTACGGAGCAACGAAAGCGCAGAAAGAGGCACCAGCAGGACTTGCGGGATCGGCGAGCTTCAGGTTCTGACCGACGGTGGCCTGCTCGGGGTTCTGCAGCGCGATGGCGGGGAAGGCCTGGATGTTCAGGTTCGAGCCCTGGGGGCAGGACTTGATGAACTGGGCAAGGAGGGTGAAGACAGCGCGGGGCTGGAGGGCGACATCGAAGGCAGCAGGGACGGGCTCAGCGCCGGAAGCAACGCGAATGAAAGCCTGGTGGCGTGCCTCGACGGTGACGATGGACGCGGCGGCGGCAAGGACGTCAGATGAGTTGACCATGGGGGCCGCACCAAGGTAGGCGGAGACACCAACGGCCTCGAGGACACGGGCGGTCTTGACCATGGTGTTGGCGCTGGTAAGGGCAGCATCGAAGTTGTATTCACAGGGCTCGACGGGCTTTGCGCCAGCGCCAGTGATCGCAGACATCAGGGTGGTGACGTGAGTAGCCTCAGTCATGCCAACACCCATGAGAGACTTGATCTGGCCCTCGTTAAGACCGAGAGCTTGGAAGTCGCTCATGGGGAATTTCGCGAAACCCTGCTTGTAGTAGGTCGACTCGAGATGCTCAGCGGTCAGAGCACTAGGATTGTCAGCTCTGATACATAGACACTTAGTCGTGTGCACTTACAACTGAAGGATGTCGACATCGCTCAAAGTTGCCATGGCCGCAGGCGCAGACCCCGTTGGCGAGGTCGCAGACGGCGCGGCTGCGGAAGAAGAAGCAGACTCCTGACGAGCATCGAGACGAGCAGGGGCGGCAGCGACAAGAGGCGCCAGGGCGAAGAGGCCCTTGAGGATTGTTGATACGCTCGGCATATTGGTGAAAATTAAGTAGTTGTTTGTTGTCGTTGAGAAGATAGATTCGTAAGGATCGACGGCCAGCAAAGTCTCGCTTTGAATTCGAATATTAAATATATCTCTTAAAGTCCAGCCAGGGACGCGGTAGAAGAAGACCGTAAGGAATGTCGTAAGTATTAGGTACAGAGATATGGAAGCCTTGCAGTTGATGTCCAACAGAAACGTTCGGCAGAAACAGAGATGGGCAGCGAATGATCCTTATACAAGACTCCGCAGCTCCTAGCAAACCTGAGACACCATGGTAGATTCGGAGGACGGATGCAGAGCTCATGGCGGAGGGGCGGGCTGAGCGATCCCGTCCACATGCTGGAGCAGCTTACCGGATCCGTAACGATTGAAGCTTTTAGCCTTGGCTCGTCGACCCATTGATCGCCAGGGCACTGCTTGCTCGCGCTGTAGCAGCCGCTGAACTATTCCGTATGGCTGTGTTGGGGTTGGTGTTGGACGCGTGAGGTGTTGCAGGTCGGGGGGCTGCGACGCGAAAACCTCGCGATGAAACCGTGTGAGCACCAACATCACACACTTGGCTGCACGGAGGCGACAAAGCCGCCCATGACGAATTCTGGACGCACCTGGGAGCGCATTGTAATCAATGGCGGCGACTAGCCTATCCGGTGGGCTTCAAGTGTGGCTCACCAGCAATTGTGTGAGGCACTCAACCTCTCAAGCCTGCGAACGCGATTCGTGCAGCGTCGGTGATAGCCCCTTCAAACGTTTCAAAACGTGCTCTCGACAAGTTCTTTTAGACAGGCTCGAAGAATGATCTGCACGCTCGCAGCAAGCAGTGCGGAGGACATATTGCGCTGCCATTGAACCTGGCGAAGCTGGAGATGTGGTGGTGGAGTATGAGGCAGGCGAGCATCCATCGCGCACAACCAAAACACCCACAAGACAGCTGCCAAGTACCTAGCATCACCCTGTCATAACGGTCTTCATGCCTGAGGCAATGCGTTGGTCGGAAGAAACGACTGCCAGCACAAGCTTTGCGGGTAGCTATTACCAAGGGTCTTGTTCCTAAGGCGTCGCAAATCAGCTCGAGCACCGCCCTAGCTATTAACGTGCGGCGCAGATGCCGGCAGAGTGTCACCTCCCTAGTAGCCGAGTGTGACGCTCGCCCAAGGATGTCAAAGATACCGGAGTATGCAGCATGTCCAACTTGTTTCGGTTTCGTAAAGCCAATGGGCTGCCCGCTATCCGACGCCTCCGTTGTGGTTTTGTCAAGTGTCAGTCTGTAGTCGTTCGACACAAACTCAAAAGCAAAATTCGGACAGCAATGATGAAGGTGCAATAAAAAAATACGATAACACACTACTAACGGATCAATTAGACCTCCTGTAAATATCCCGTGACACGGTCGCGTACCCCATACACATGAACAATACAGATTCGTCAACCATCTGATTTTGTGCCAACACGACTTAACTATATCCACGCTATGCGATTTCCCTTCAAGCAATGTTGACAGATACGGTAACGTTCGCACTTCCGAACGAAGTCACCACATAATCGTTCTTGTTATGTACCGATGAGTGATGAACGAATGCGCTTACAAAGCGTACGGGTTCAGCGAACGGATGGTTAGGCAACTGGAGGGCATGTCAGTAGATGAAAAATTGGTAGGTGTATGCTGTAACTTACGGAGGACTCTTGGTGAGATCAGTCTTAAGGATGACAGGCACACGTGTCATCTCCCGCACATCCTGGATGTAGTCGCCGTTCTCCTCGCGCAGAGCAAACCAGCTGAGGTACTTCTCCTTGTTCGACAGCTTGGCCTCGGGCGCCTCGCTGGCGCTCTTTGAGAGCTTCGAATCCGAGTTCGTGCGCTGCGGCGCTTGGCCAGAGAGACCCCTGGTCGGCGAAGGGGGCATGCTCTGGGTCGGTCGGTCGGCGCCGGTCGGGTTCAATGACACACCGGCCATAGTGGAGTTCAGGTCGCTTGAATCATCATCGTCATCGTCGAACAGGGCGTCAACCTCATTTGTGGACATTGTTCCAGTGTCCATCTGGCGACGTTGGGCCTCTTCCTGTTCTTTAGCACGCTGCTTGGCCGCCTCGGCGTGACGGGCAGCAGCTGCGGCGTTGGAGGCCCGGATTGAGCCATGCTTCGGCCTCTCGTCCTCAGGGACGAAAGCGGAAGAGGGGACACCCTTCTCCCAGTACAGCTCCAAAAGACGCTTGTTCTTGTCGAACTCGGCCTTCTTGAGAGGAAGCTGGTCACAGTGGACACGCTTCTCGAAACCCCATTCAGGGATCAAGACATCAAAAGCTGATTCGTATACGCAGATGACAATACCCTCAGCAATGAGGTCACCACCGATCTCTTGGCTGAGTCGATCCATCTTGCGGCAAGCCTCGATGTGGACGCTCTGCTCCTGAGCGGCGTGTGCAGAATCCTTCTTGGTGTTGCACATCTCCGCAGTCTTGGTCAGAACCTCGATGTCCTCGGTGAACTCGATAGCGCCGTTGGAGAGAGCGGCCTCCAACTGGCGGTGCACGACGATATCGGCGTAACGGCGAGATGGGTTCATGAAGTGTGTGTACAGGGGAATGTTGAGAGCATAGTGTGCGTATTGGTCCTCAGGTACCTTGCCCGCGACAAAGTACTTGGCGCGAGGCATAGATTTGATGACGAGTGTCTCCATGCCCTTGCGAATATCGCTGTCCTCGACCTGGAACAAGCTGTTTTGGAGCGTGCCACTGCTCTCGGTGTCGATGTCGTAGCCGATTGCGGTCATACGCTCGGCGATGGTGTTCAGGCGACGAGGGTTGGGAGGAGCTTGGCGACGGAGGAGAGCCTTCTCAGGTAGAGCTGCGTGGATCTTCTTTGCGACGAAGCTGTTCGCGAGATGGCTGAGCTCCTCAATGCACTCGTGAGCTGGCGAAGAGTCGAAGATGTTTGCCTCTACAGGAACGTTCTCGTCGTCGAGCTGATACATGAGACGCAAAGGCTGGATGTCAACGGTACGGTCGCCGAAACGAGCCTGACGGAATCGCTGCGTGACCTGGTGCAACGTCTTGATGTCCTTAGCACGAGCCGCTGTCACCTGATCATCGCGTCCGCTAATAACAGAGTCGACCTCTTCGTACGACAGCTTGCCAGAGCTCTTGATAATGGATTTGCCAACCCAGGTCTCATCGTCTGATACGCGACCGGTCTTCGGGTCGACCTTGAAGATTACACTGACAGTGTAGCGATCTTCGCCAGGGCTAAGGCAGCAGATCTCGTTGGACAAACGGGAAGGTAACATGTTGACAGAGCGATCCATCAAGTAGACACCTGTTCCGCGCTTCTTCGCCTCACGATCGACAAGAGAGTTTGGCTTGATGAAGTGTGCGACATCAGCAACGTGTACACCAATCTCGACATGGCCATCGTCAAGGTACTTGAAGTGAATGGCATCGTCGAGCTCCTTGCTGCCGTTGGGGTCGATAGTGAACGTCTCTTCGCCACGGAGGTCACGGCGTGCCTCGATTGCCTCCTCGCCATCATTGGCGACAGACCAGTCGTCAAAGCCAACGTTTTTGATAACTGCATCGGAGAAATCGTCGGGACCGAAGTTGTTGTCGCGTAACAAAGCGTCGGTTTCGACCTTGGGATCACCCATGACACCAAGCTGCTCGACCAGGGTACCAAAGGGATGCAGCGAGGTGATGGGCCAACGCTTGATGCATGCAACAAAAATACGATCAGCATATTCCTGGTGCTTCTCGACGAAATCCCTGGGCGCTTGCTCAGTAGGAATGGCGATCAAAGGTACGCGCTTGTCTGTAGGCTTGAACCATACAATCTTGGGCTTCTCTTGACGCTCGGGTTGAGGACGGCTGTTGCTGCCCTCGCGAGCCTGGCGTTCAGCCTCTTGCTTCTCCTTGGTAGCTTGGCTGCTAGGGCGCAGAAGTCCAAGGGAGCCAGAAAACATCTGTCCAGCAACACGCTCGATGACTGCGACAACGTGACCGGCGTACAGAGGCTTCAGCTCGTCATTGATCTCTTCCTCCTCCATGAGAAGCAAGCTCTGGCCCTCGACTTCAACATCGTCGTTCTTCTTCTGGGTAGGTCGCTGGCGCAGACTTCCACGTCGGCGGATGCCACCTTCTCCAGCCGTCTCAGGCTGAGTCGTGGCATCGTTCACGGCAATACTACCGCCGCGAGGGTCCGCGTTATCCTTCCTCTTCTTCTTCTCTTCCTTCTCACGCTTCTGGCCCCACACTTCATCAACATCCAGGAGCTCAATGGCGACCAAGTCACCCTCCAAAGCACGGTTCCTGTCCTTGCTGCCGCAAATGAAAATATCGGCGTCCAGGTCAGTTGTGGTAACGTAAGCGTCGCTTCGGTTCTTCTTGTTGACACGAAGGATACCGGCGACAAGTTGGCCATCGCCAAGTAGTGCAGGCAAAGTAGCCTGGGGGAGGTAAGGAGTGAAGAGAGTCTTGCGCTGCTGCTGCTGCTGCTGCATGCCCATCTGAGGCTGTGCATGCTGGCTAGCACCAAGGCCTCCAAAGCCACCGCCCTGCAGCTGCTGCGCCTGCAGTGCCTGGAGATGAGCGATCTGGAGAGGGTTGAGACCCTGGGCAAGCATCTGTTGGGGGAGGAGGACACCAGGGGCGACCAGCTGGGGCTGGCCAGGGTACTGGAAGTTGCCGAGAGAGCCAACGGACTGGTTGACTGAACCGCGGGTGCGGTGTCCGGGCTGGAAAGGAGCGGCATTGGCAGTCTGGTTCATGTTGAAGTTACCCATGTTCTGGGTCTGGTTCTCTTGAGTAGACTGCTGTGGAGGGTTGTTCTGAGGCTGCCTCCAGTTGCCCTCGAAATTGCGCGATGCGCTGCGGCCGTGACCCGCGCTGCCACGGCGTTGAAAGTCAGATTGTCCGCTCTGGGCGTTGTTGTTGCTCGATGTGCTCGAGTCGGCGGGCACCTGTGGGAAGGAGAATGCGGGTCCACCGCGGCCAGCGCTACCGCCACCACGTCCGACAGCCATACTCTGACTGCGTCCATGAGCGCCGCGACCGCCACGTGCGGAGGGTTGCTCGCCAGTGCTAGCACCACCGGGACTCGCGTCACGGTTGGAGCTTCCACCAGCTGAAGGCAGAGGGAACTGGAAGCCCGAAGTCTTTCTCTTCGATTCTGCCAGTTCTGCTGCCTTCTTAGCGTCAGAAAGTGCTAAAGAGTGTCTTCTTGTGTGTCCAGAGCCAGCGGCGCCACCCCCGCGGCCACGAGGGTTGACGTTCTCTCGGCCCTGGTTGCCCTGCTGACCAAAGTCGCCGAAGCCGGACGCGCCGGAGGAAGGAGCGGGGGGCGGGCCCATACCAACGTTAGGAAGGGCAGACTGGTTGCGGCGGTGGGGGCCAGGCTGGCCGGGTGTGTGCATGGGAACACCGAGGTGCTGCTGACCCATCTGCTGTTGAAACTGGTAGTTGTTTACTTGGGGCGATAGGTTCGCCATCTGGCCGGGCTGCATCTGGAAGTTGCCAAGCTGCTGCTGTGGCTGGATCATGCCCATGTTCACATACTGCTGATGCGTTGCGGCGATCTGCTGTTGCTGCTGCTGGAGAACCTCGATCTGCTGTGCAATAGCAAGTTGTTCCACTGCGCGGGTGTGTCAGCCAGGCTTGGGCGAGAGGGGTGGGAACACGAACTCATCAGCGGCGTCAGCTCAGAGGGGCTGCGGCGGTGAGCAATGTGCAGGCGGCGGCCGGCAGGGCCCATTGGCCCTTGCTGGCCCTGCTGCTGCTGCTGCTGGTCCATTGCTGAATGTGTTGTGTAGGGGGCTCAAGGCCTGCTGTTGTGGTGTATGTACTGTTCACAGAAGTGACGGTCGAGCCAGTCGAGGCCGTTGAGGACACGAATGAGTCTCGCAAGAGTATTTGTGGGGTGGTCTGGCAGGCGTCAATATCAAAGCTGCAAGGCGGGCGTGGTCGGTCGATGGAGGCGGCGACAGAGGCTGCATGCTGCATGTTGAGGCGGGGAGCGCTGCGAGCTGCAAGCTGCAGGGTCAAGTGCTTGGGAGCTAGCGGGGAGCACACTTACATGCTGGGCTGCGTGCGGGACAGACAGCGGCGCAGGCAATGCAATGCTGAGTAGGCGATGCTGGTAGGCGGCGAGCTCTGCAAAGTGGCGGGCAAAGGCTGTGAGGCGTGCGGTGTGCAGAGTGCAGAGTGCAGGGCAGACAAAGCCTAGCTGGCCCGGTTGATAAGGATCGAGTGCAGGGGCGGCGGCGTGGACAAGGAGTGCGGTTTCCCTAGAGCAGGGCCGTATGTCACGAGTGACGCAAATGGGGAGGAGTGAATGCTCGAAAGAGGGAGCGAGCGGGCGCAGGAGTGCAAGAGAGAATTGTGGGAGGGCAGCCGTGAGATGCTGCGGGAGGGTGAGGGCGCTGGGCCGCCTAGTATGGCTCTGGCGGACAGCTGGGGCCAGTCCCAACTGGAAGCGATCGGCTCGTCCAGTCCGCAAACGAGTGCTAACACGGACGTACGTCACGTCACCTGCGCAGAGTCGAGCAGCGCCGAGGAACAATACTTGGAAGCAATAATGAAGGGGAGCAGGAGGAGACGCCGTCGACGCGTCGCTACCGCCCGCTCTATATGGTCGGCAGCGTGCCGTCGCAGGACGGCCATGTGAAGCAACGTTTGGTGTTCATGTTTCAAAAGCAGCTAAGAGGATCGATCCAGCACGAACATGACCACACGGCCAAGCCACCCGCGAGTCCAAGGAGCTCATGCTGCGAGAACGTTCGTGTTTGCATTGCTCGGTCCCGCGTGGCAGCCGGCCTTGATGGCGACCTAGCTGCAGAATTGTGGCCGGGCAGCCTTGTCGAGCGAGGGCGTTCTCGCAACGGTGGCTCTTGAACAGTGCGTCCTGCACGTTCGATGTGATGGATGGATCGGTGAAACTGCCTAGGCACATGTAGTCGCTTGAGCCTGCCTACCAACATTGACAGCAGAGCGCGGCCAGAAGCTTACAGAGTGCCTGCTGATGACTTGACTCGCCTGTGTCGCAGCCTGTGGCAGGATGAACGTTAGTACTCTCAATACTGACAACCGCCCGTGTTGATGCTCGCTAGCCCAAAGCAAAGCGTATCTTTGGAAGCGCGCCGTCACGCCAGCTGCCCTGAGCCTCGATCCTTCGAGAGCGCCGCTTGGCGCGTGCTGAGAATCTCCAGAACCAGGCGCACTGAAGACGCCATTCTCCGCTTGCGCGATGACGTTATGGCCGTGATCGTGCTGAGCGCCATGTGTGGACGTCTGAAGCTCCCGCCGAGCAGTGCACCACAACGAAGACCCTGGGACAGAAACAATGAACGTTCGACTGCGGACGCGGGCCGCTTTGTTGGCCAACGTTGGGGTCGGGTACGGACAGGGGTACGCCGAATCACGTGAGCCTGCAGCGTAGCGTCTCGGAGCTTTGTTTCGGGCATACTTTGAACCTTTGGCGCGTCTTTCACAGGACCAACCACGCTTTTACGTGCTCACGCCTGTCGCTCGACCCCCGACCCCCGCACGCGCAATGCCCGCTAGATCGGGCACGTCATCCTCGAGTATGCACACACGGGCGTCTTTTGGTTCGAGTATCATCGAGAGCTCGCCGATACGACAATCGCCTACTCGAAATGGATCTCGCAACCACCGAGCATCAGTCGCACGGGACCCTTACGAGAGCCCCTCTCGGCAAATGCAGCTCGAGTTTAATTTAAAGCTCAGCATATCTGACCGCAACTTTAACGAGCAACTCGACCAAGCTGCTGCAGAGCGCGCAAGGCTACACGAAGAACTGCTTGCAAGAGCTGCTGAGGAGCATGCCAAAGTACGGAGGGGCGCAGAACTGGAGCTGCAGAGACTGACTCTAGAGGAAGAGAAGGCGCGTCTGCGAAGCCAGGAGGACCAGCAGCGAGCGATCGAGCAGCTCCAGCGGGAGAAGGCTCAGCAGCAAGCAGAGGCCCAAAGGCGGCAACTCGAAGCACAACGGCGGGAAGAAGAGATCGCAAAACAAGCGGCAGAGCATCAAAGAAAACTTCAAGAGGCCGAGGCGCGTCATAAAGCGCAAAAGGAACAGGAGGCGGCCGCAGAGAGACAGCGGAAGGAAAAGGAGGAGGCAGACCGGAGAGCTAAGGAGGCAGCGGGTGCTGTAGAGAAAGCTCGAGTCCAACAAGCAGCACAGCAAGCGGCACAACAACCACAGTCACAAGCGGCACCCGCCGTTGCGGTGCAGCCCACGGCTGCGGTGAAAGTCCCTGCCGCAACGCAAGCACCGAACGATGCTATCAACAACATACACACAAAGTATCTGGAACTACACAAACGGATGAAAGAGTTCCGAGTCACATTCTGGAATCAGAACAAGAAGGCCGGTCAGCCGCTCAAGGAGCCCATTGGCAATGCGCGACGAAATTTGCGCCTCAAGCTTGGGCAGATCAACGTCGCACGCGCGACCAGCCAGATGGCCATCAAAAGCTTGCGAGCAGAATCCTTCGATGTTGCGGTCAACACCCCAGGCCCAATGGTCGACATCCGCCCCTTCCTTGTCAATCAGACAATACCGCCCCTTGCCAACGAAGCTGAGGCTCAGTACCCAGCCTTCCTTCTCTACATGTGGATAATGTTTGAGAAATTCTTGCTCAAGCAGTTCGAAAAAGAAGCTTCAAGCGAGGACGGCCGCATCATCCAAGAACTAGGCTTGATCGCTGCCAGTTTGTTTGCGGACCCGAAGTACATGTGGAAGGGAATCTCCCTCATCGACGTCCTCCTCGCTAAGATGCACCACCTCTGTCCTATCATGTTTGGCATCCGCGGCAACATGAACACTGTGGAAGGCCAAAAACGCCTAGGCTGGATGCCAATCGACAAGCAACCCGCAACAGGTGAAATTTACATGCAGCGCATCCGCGGTCTCTCAGCCGGCTTCGCAGCAATGTCCTTACGCTCATTCGGAAAAGCCCCAGCACTGCCAATGTCCGAGTACTGGCGCTGCGTGGTCCACGTTTGCAACACCCCGCCCGCAGATCTGTACCCAGGCCACTTCGCCATCCTGAACGGGTTGTTGCGCGACTTCTACAAGAAGTTCCTCCAGCACTACGGTGTACAAGCCAGAGGCGTGCTGAGACGTGCTGTCATCGACCTCCCCGCGCGCGCACCAGAGCGCTGCAAGGACGCTGCAGGCATCATCAGCGTGTTCCAAGAGCAGTGGAAGAAAAAGGACGTGTACCTAAACTAAATATGCATTGTTGGAGAACAAGAGGGTCTGCACCAGGTTTCGCAATTCTGGGTCAGCCCGCCACACATAAACCGGGCCTTTGCATTATTGTCATATCATTTGCATCTACGGGAGTTCCATTGCATACCTGGCATTGCACAAGCAGCATCGTGCCACCAAGTAGAGACCATAATATACACAAAAACACCACTTTCGAAGCTTTACGGTGACTCTTACATCACTTCCCTTTTTCTCATTTCTCAACTGTGATGTCTGCTTCACTTGCCCTGTCTAATCTTCTGACCCCCTCAATAGCTTCTGGACCTCTTCTCCCTTCCTCGTTTCCTGACATATGTTGAAATATAACATTGTTGACGCATGGCTGAACACGGTGAAGGAAGGCGAACGCGCTCGAAACCTTGGTGACATACTGCTTGTTTACGATCAGGGGGTTCCAAACGATTACCCAGCTTTGAGTGAGCAGAATTACTAGCGCCGCACGGGAAACTACGAAAACACACAGCTTTGGGCTTTTTGTATGAAGAGAGACAACGTATGTACCCAGAGTGGATGCAGGTCCATGTACCCAGTACCTGAAGGATGGGCTTGGTTTCGCTGTTAGCACCGTTGCAATAGGAGCGACTGTTCATTTCGAGCTTTGCTTGAAGCATGTCAAGCAGGACCATGATCTCTGGCTGTTCAAGACGCAATCGAGTGATGTGTCAAGTCTGGATCACGTGCCAAATATGATCTTCGCAGGGAGGAGAGACAACAAAGGAGGACGAAGATCAGTGGAGTCTTATCAGCTGGAAGATATGTGACTAGAATACATGTTGGGTCTCAAGCCAGGTGCATGGCTAGCACCTTTCGTCGTATCGAGGCTAGATTGAGCCAGCAGCCTGGCTGTTGGTAGCCCAAATAGAGATGTCGGAATAGATTGCTCACACCATGTCACCACCTGACTGGCTCTTGGGAAAACCTGCCGTTGCTTGAGCGTGCCGTCGCGACCGCAGCCTGCACTTGCGGTGTGGAGGTACGAAAATAGGTACTGCAAGTGGGGGCCGATCGACGCGAGGAACAAGGGTTCAAACGACACGATGGTTATCGCTGCCATGCTATGCTCACTCCAACTTCACATTCGTTGGCTCTCGCATATTTGTGCAGCGCATGCTTCGCCTCCTGCAACTTGGAGCCGCTGAAGGATTGCTGCACTGCAAGGCAAGCCACTCGTAATATTAATAAGTAATGCGGCTGGAGGATCTGGCCTTCCGTCACCCATCTCGCCGACTTCTTGCTTCACCAGAGTCGTTTCGGCAAGATGAATTCCGCTTCCTGCATAGGATTGTCAATCAGGCCTTCCAACGACCTCTTCATCAGGCAGATTCCACAGCTACAGCCCCAGCATCGCAAGGCTAACTACACTTTTTATCAAATTATGTTGTTGCTGTCATTTCATTTAGTGCTTGTGGCTGTACGCACGTTCACTGTGGGGCCCAACTCACAACGCTGGAGCAGGGTCGATTCATTGCAAGCATCCCCCAGAAAGATGCATCGAGATCTTTCCTTGGTGGAGAATGGCAACCGTAGACGAACAGGCTTCATAACAGCAGCCGATACGACACCCACAGTCCTACGAGCTGAACAGTCTCTCAGCCGGCCAGCTGGATCTGGCGAATGCAGGAGATGTGGCTTCCACGCGTAGCCTCGAGCGATTGCGACTGGTCTGTATGGATGCAAGTTCGCGATCTGACAAGACAAACTCAGTGCTAGAGCCTTCTTACACTGGCCTGTGCCACCACCGTCTGTTAGGCTCCTTCTGCTGCATCTGCATCAAGTCCGTTGCCTATTCGAATCAACGCCTTTGCTCATTCGTCCACGTTCTTCGGCTACTCGCAGCCCACATGTGAAAAGAGCAGGGGCGCAGATGGCGTTCAAGTGTCATGAATCAGACGGCCCATTCCCCCACAAGTGTTGAGGCTGAGCCCTCATGATTCCAGTCTAAGAGGAGTAAAGTTGGGCGCCTGCCTTGAAGTGCATAACCACGATTATGAAGTGATGAATTCGTGCTTCGCCTGTCTCATTTCGAGGGACGATATAATTCCAGCCTGACGACCACGCTTCAACTTTCTTTTCTTCAGCTACTCGAAAGCAGCAACTACAAGTCGATCCCAATACCGGACTTCAGAAGAGTTTCAGCTCTGCATGGCGTAATTTGTATACCGTACTTTAATTATCGAGCCACTCAGCCTCCAGTCTACGCCTTATATAAGTACAGTACGGACTTCAGACATCCTGCGCCAGCACTCTCTGACTACGATCCTCTTATCACCTCTATATCTACAAACTTTCAGCATGGCTCCTACGCCGGCGGACAGCCATCTCTCCGCTGAACCTTCTTCGACATCAAAGCCAGATGGGAGCTATTGGAAGCCAGCAAACATCGCACTTACAGCCGTTGCCAGTGCCCTGTTCCTAGGTTTCGCTCTTGCCGGGATAGCTTTCATCATCTACAAACACCGTCAACGCCAGAAGATTGCTCAGACCACTCCCGCGAAAGAAAGCTTACTGGGAGGCGACGAGCGCAAATCAAACATGTTCAGCCGCGAGCGCGCAAGCAGCGTCACGGTGTATGTCGACCATACAGATTGCGATACCACATACAACGGCGTCAATCCTGGACCTGCACCTCTTACGCCCCTACATATCAACACGCAAGCACCAGTCTCCGCTACGAGTGCAGGTAGTGGCATCAGTGCAACGAGTCGGAACAGTAATAGCACGCTGGGCACGTTGATGTTGAGCCCGGCATCGGAGACTCCACGAGCCTCGAGGCCACGCAGTACGAGTACATCGAGTGTGCGCTATTACGCAGTCACACCTATAGACACCACAATACCGGTGCCTACAATCGTTCGTACAGTGTCGGACTGAGTGACTAAGAACAGAGAAAACTGAGGCGGCGGTGGCGATTATAGCTTCTTACCCATCCTTCATAAATCCGCATTCTTTCTTGCTTTCTTCGCTATACCCATTCGCTTAGCTCTGTATACAAACATACAATGAAGCATCTTGTTACATTTCATACCTCGCTCATTTAAATTATCAACTCAATCGCGTCCCCTGCTGTCCTGATGGTCGTGCCCATCCCGTCCTTGACCAGCGTTGTAAGGCCCCCGGTCTGGCAGGAAACGGCCCCCCATACAGCGGTACCTGAAACACACGGCAACCTTACGACTTGACTCGCAGACTCCGCAGAGAATTGACGGGCAGATTCGGCCCGCTCGGAATTATCTGTACAGAACATTGTGTAGCGGTATGTATATCCACTGACTCAAGCCAGCGCGCAAACCTACTTCAGTAACGAGTGTAAGACTCTGACACTGTCCAAAAAATAGCAGCGCTAAGCTTCGGCGCCAAGCAGAGTACAGCTACTCGTCATGATCGGATGATTGGGCAAGATTGCACGAGGTTCGTTGTGGGTCTGTATTTGGTGATATGCACATGCTAGACACGTTGACATGCATGCACAGCCACTTGCGCAATGAGGGGCGCACATTGATGTCACCTATTCTCTTGGTCGAACCAAAATGTCTTCTTTGGATTTCATGGACGTCTGTCACATTTCAGTGAGGAGTTCGGGCACACGGTTCTGCTCCGTGGCTTAACTGATGTATAGAGGCACTTGACAGGCTTGCGTGCCAGAGAGCTTGAGGTGCAACACGTGCGACAGCCTTCCATTACAATGTTTCTCAGTAACAGTATACAGATGTATTTGAATCTCTTCAACTATGAGAGGCTGTGCACATCAACGGACAGCGACCTTTTGCTGATTTGGTGAATGGCTACAAGTTTCAAGCTCAACGGAATACCGCTGCTTTTCGTAGACATAATTGCTGGTAGAATATCCTCAATTCTTTTCTTTGATGAGTGATACATCTCAGAGTTTTACATAGTTTCTGTGCCGAACAAGCACTGATGTTCCCTCTCATTCATCTTCTCTTGCCGTATCTGGTCTCCACGCAAGAAACTCTGTTTCTCAAACAGCCTGAGTAGGCAGGGTGACCATTCTCATATCGATCAATTGGAAGATAGTTTCGAAAGGAAAACTGTCTTTTGGTACGGCATCTCAGTCAACGTTCACGCCGAAAACAAATCAGGCCCAGTCATCTTCCAAAGCCCACAGATCCGTGACTGCCTGGAACAGCGACACCTTCGGCTGCATACCCTCTAGGATGCAGTCTATCCATTGCTTGACAAACTTGATGCGTGTACCGTCAAGAAGAGACTCCATGGCCACCACGACATCGCGACGAGCAGCACCTTCGTCGTGTCCTTTGATCCACTCAGGGTTCACGCGTGCCATTTCCTCAAAGAAGAATCGGCACCGTTGAGTTTGCTCGTAATCGTGCATCACGTCGTTGTAATACTCGACCGCTTCGTCGTCCCTCAGCGCCTCCTCTGTGAGTGGCTCGGGTACGTCGTCGTTGATCCCTCCATTCAAGAACTGGGGAAGCTTTCAGGCTTGCCAACGAGGATGTTGTTGGCGCTGAGGTCTTGGTGCCAGACAAAAGTGCAATCTTTGCAATCACCTTCTTTGGGAAAAAGCTTTGGGATGACGAGTTTCAGCTTTTTGTACACAAGTAGTGCCTCCTTACCGTCCTCACGCCGGTATGTGAGCTCATACGCGCAGCGGATTTTGATGTCGTGAAGCAGAAACTTCATGTGGGTAGTAACATACTCACCGCTTGTCTGATATGGTTCGCGGTAGATTCCATGTTGGATATGGTCGCCCAAGAAGAACGCAGGTTCGATTGCCTCACCAATGTCGTGTTTCACCGTGGGTGTGTAGCTATCGATACAACTACTGTTCTGAAGCTCATATACACTTCTGATGTCTCAAAGGCTGACTTGGGATGCTTATGACATAAATCGGACAAGTTTCTGGATGAGAAGATATTTCTTTAGCCACGAGATCTCATTCCAGCATTCTTGTAAAGGACGGCCGCGGATTCGTTCCATCAGAATGTACTCAAAGCCAAGTTCATTGTCCAAATCTGCACTGTACGCGATGACTCTCGGTACGGGTGTGCTGGTATTTGTGCGGAAGACATTGTGCATGTTAGCGCAAGCAATCCTGTTTTGTGTAGCTGACGTTTGCCTCATTGTCTCGTACCTTATTCGAGCACACCGATGGACATTCTTGAGCTTTACTCCCCTTCGTATTCGTGGAGGCATCCAATGCCCAAGCTGAGCACACGATTTGAAACAAGCAAGATCCAGCTGCACGTGCGCAAATTTGGCTGTCCGTAGGCGACTATCAAGTGCCGGGGAATTGCAGTGTCTTTCGCCGTTTCGCCAAAATACCTCATGCGTGCGTGCAGTGATATGAGGCAAATGTCATGAGCAGTGGCATGGAGAATTGCGCAAGGAGCACAGGCTGATATATCCGAATATGCATTTCATGAGTACCTATCCTTCATACAGCATCTCCCTTTCCTTCCCATCCAAATCGCCTCAGCATATACAATGCTCAAGTCTCGCTGTATCCAACAACAGGAGCATCGTAGGATGTGGGGCGTTACAAAATAAGATTAATCAACGCTGGGGTTAGGCGCGGCAGAACGTTATGTACAGTGCCGCCCTTCCACCCTGAACGTGAGCAAGAAGAGGACAAAGTCAGTCACGAACAAAGCGCAACGGGGTATAGAACAGTAAACGTCGGACAACGCAAGAGTCGGGCTGGACTCAGCTTTGTTGGCGTAGGAAAGGAGCGTATTAGACACTAGGCTTCGGCCGTCAAGTCATAAAGGATGCTGGTGTGGTGATGCGTGCATGAGGTGTTGATGTGGTGGGTGGTGCTGTCGAGTTATACGTATGCAGAAAATCCGCAATGGGTATCAAAGGTCGCATATGAGAACTGCAGATCGTATCGGGTTCGAGGACATGGTGCCATTTTCGTGGTGGCGTTACGGTCTTCCGGTGGACGTGTCGACAAGTGTACTCGAGCCTGATGACTTCATGCCGGGGGATCGCTTGTAAGATGGTCGTGGTATCGAGCTTTTCATTTTGGGTTCCGATGATCTCGATGATCTGGGCGCTGTGTAGTCTGCGCGAAGACCGTCGTATTGGTATTGGCTTGGCGACATGGAGACCTCAGGAGGTGATGAGAAAAATGGCTGTGATGCTGTAAAGGATGACAGTACTAGATGGAGTCAATGAACTGTGTGGAATGGAAGGACTAGGGACTGAAAGGTCCTCGGTCACCTCCAGGTCCATGTCCACCGTCTGTGCTATCCCCCTCTATCGTCTTGCGCCAGTGTTCTGGCAAGCAGACACAGACAAGTGGGAAAGCTTTGATGTCGCTGTCGATCTCGGTCTGCGATCGTCGGCTACCATTGCTGACGCCAGAGTCACGTTGTTCGGCCTTGCGTGCCTCCCACTGTTCTGCTGATTCGGCTAGCCTGACTCCGGTAGCCCAGCCGTCGTCCCAGATGCCCACAACCTTGAGCATGTCTCCACGCTCCAATTCAAACTCGTCACCAGCGCGCGGCTGGTAGGCCCATAGGGTGGCGACAGTATCATTGGGATGGATATCATCTTGGGAGTAGTAGTCCTTGAAGAACTGCAGCTGCTCAGATTGTCCGGAAGCGACGCCATCAGGGCTTGAGAAAGTACGGCCTTCTGATCCCGAAAGCGGGGAATTAGTACTCGACTCGAGGGCTGAACGACTCGAGAGGGAGCCTTGACGCTTGGGATAAGCTGCAGCTCCTACAAACGGATGGTGCCTTGAATCTGGCGAACCGTATGCACTCTGAGAGCCACCAAACGCGGTCATAGCCATGCCGCAATCGCTGTGATGGTCTGAAGATGATGAACCTTCCAGAGCAGACATGCGTTGTACGCGGGCACCAGGGACGATTGCGGGCGGAAGTTGACCGTCCCCTCCGTAGCTCATTGGCGGTGCTTTCGTAGAGTGTCGGGATGGCGATGGAGTGTTCAAGATGCTCCCAGCTTGACTCGCCCTCTTCCTTCGCAAGCGCAAGCAGAAGAATATCAGGGCTGCAAGGACAAGTGCAGCACCTATGACAGCGCCAACAGCGATTCCTGCAATAGCACCTCCGGAAAGTCCGGATCCGGAACCACCGGCAGCAGCTCCGTTTGAGGCTGTCGGAGCTGTCGTTGAAGTGCTTGTGGGGAACAGCGGCGGCATTGACACAGTTGTTGGCAGTTCAACACCCACACAACGTGATTCGACATTTGAGTTGACGCAACACGAACTGGTCGAGTTAACAGTGCTGTCAGCACAATAAGAGCACAATCCCTGCAAGTTTGAAGCATAGCCACATTCGTTAGGCTCATTGCGCGTTGCTTCGATGCAGCTGCCACTGAGCGAATTGGCCGGCAACGAGCAACGAGTGAAGTCCGCTCGTATTTGAGAGTTTGCGTTGCCGCCAGGAGTACCACACAATTCTGGTGTAGACACGACCTCCTGCTCACTGGTCGCGAAATCCGCCTAACAGTTATTAGATCGAAGAAGTAAAGACCATGTTAAGCCAAACATACACAAGCGCTCGCGCAGAGCGGTGTGGAATCAGCGTCGCTCAGACCGCATGGTTCCCTCGAGTTTTGTACAATCGCATTGCAAAGCACTGTGGTCGTGTAGCGTGCATAGAGGTCGGTAGTATTACTTAGATCGACATTTGAGCAGCCTAGAATATCTTGATATCTACGCAGCTGTCAGCAGTGCCCTTTGATGATTTGACGAAGATTGAGGAGCGCCAGCACTCACTGTCGTTGCGTATAGGCGGTGGAGATATAAGACCGCAATTGATTGTCAAAGGACCGTACGTCTGACACAAATGACAGAAAGGAGCTATGACACGTCAACTAACGATCGAATGCAGTCTGCTCTGGCTTCAACATACAAGTCGCCTGTGAGGTTTGTGCTGATCGAGGCCGCACTAAAGGCCGGGCACGCAGACGAGCCCTCCAGCGAGACGCAGTTGGCCTGGGCCATTGCCTCTGGGAAATTTGCAGCGAGGGCGAGCAGCATGACAGCGCCATATGCAGGACCCGGTTGCTTCCGTCGACGAGGTGTCCTGTTCGATTGGCGAGCCTCGTGGATCGTTGGACATTGCAGACCGCGACCCCCGTGACTGTGAGACATGTCAAGCTGCTGTCGCGTGTGCGTCCAACAGACGGCGCGAGACAGATCTGGGGGCGTGGGCCGCGACGAGGTGCTGGCGACGTCGAGGTACGTTGAATGCGAACGCGCTGCTTTACAAGTCCATCCGAGGTAGCTTTACTGGGGCGTACGGGCTTTGACGGGTATGCAGAGTAGACTATTAAATTGGATGTCGCGAGAACTGACGATCTCGAGGGCTACGAATGGAAAGAGCTGGAGAGCTGGGCCCTACCGCGACAGAGAAGGAACGTATCGAGTGGGGAGCTGCAGCGGATGTGAGCCTTGAAGGAAGAGAACAACATGGGGGATGCAGTCCGCCCAGCAGAGCTTCGGCTGACTAGCGATTCGTGCATGCGCGCAGTGACTAGGCCAATATGCCATCTGAGACATGATTGGACAGACCCATGCACGCCGAAATGAGGTCCAGCTAAAACAATCGCTCCGAAGGCTTCAGGCCCGTCTCACCATTTGATCGTTGCATCGATTGCGGCTCTTCATGCAGGTTGATGGACAGCTGTCAATCGATGATGGAGGTTGAAGTTACAGTACGCAGATCCGTGTCACCTCGCTTCGAAGGCGAACAATGTCCTTGCTGATGCATCGACTACACAGACCACGGCACCAAGCAAGACACCAGTGAAGCGCCTGCCAACTTCAGTTGGGCCATCTTAGCGGTCTTCTCCACTCCGTTGCCGCAGTCGCGGTCTATGCATGAAGTCTGCTTCGCGCCTGATGAGACACATGTAGACACCCCACTGGCTTCATCTTTTGTCAGCAGCTGGTATACGTCTTCAACTAGGTACTTGACTGTCGGCCTTGCTTTGCCGCGTATGCCGATGGCGCTAGAAGGAGTCCACTGCATATCGCCTTGCATACGTTGCTGCGCGGCGACGCGTCTTTTGACCTCCTCACGTTCGACCAGGCGCGTACGACAGCCATGTAAGTTGTCGAACAAAGGGTTGCGTGATGGAGGATGACCTACGTGTGCTTGTGACTTGTTCCACGAGGCATAGCATCTAAACCGGTCCCAGCGTCTGTTGATCTGCCGGTTCAAAGTCGTTACGCAGCAACGGCGCCTTCCTTGTCCCGACCCGCACCGTACCTGCCAAGGCACTGATCCCTGAGCCAAACTTTGTCCACCCTTCAGCGTCTGCCCAGCGCCAAGCGCAAACAACTTCAATGCATCAATGCACTGCGACGCCCAATGATGTCTGGGCCAAGTCTGAAAAGTTCCGGCCTCCATAAGTTCTGATCGATTCTTTACAACGGGCCGACACCACTTTATATGCACACTTCGCATGTGCGCCACGCATGAGCCCATCGCAGCCATCATTGAAGCTTATGATTCGAACGCATCATCGATCCTTTGTAGAGTTGGTTGCTGCAAGTCTGAACGCTTGCATCGTGAGTTTTATGCAAGCAAAGCTTCCCAGATTGTCTAAGTGCGGCGCTTGATTAGCATGTGGGTAACTTGAACCTACAGCAGCATATTTCTGAGCCAAACAAAATCTCAAGTGCTCCAAAGCTGGAGCACAGTACTCAAGTATCAACGCCAGCCGATGTTATGGAAGTCTCGTGTCAAAGGGGGGGTTATCCGTGTATCCAATCACTGACGCAGTTTTGCCGCCTGCCTGCAGTTGAACTCCGAGATCCACGCCCAATCCATAGAACACCGTATTGCAAATGATTTTTCAATCCTAACTTCTCCTGCTCTGAGCAGCATATATCTATTGGGAGACAGAGGCACTCCTCGCGACAAAAAGTTACATACCCTCCGATTGACATAATATCGACTATACAACGAGAACGAGTCATCCACTGATCATAGCACAGCCATGTATCACGTTTCAGCCCGGCGTGATTAAGGAGAATGCGATTCCTCGAGACGACTGATGGCCGAACGTACCGGCTGACGGAAGACTTTGATGAAAAGGATCCGTTTCCCGCTTATACTATACTCTCACACACTTGGGACGCCGGTCAAGAGGTGATCTTTGACGACATAGTCGAGAACAGAAGAAGCAAATTTCGAAGGCTGCGCAAGTCTCTACGATTGCGGCCGCAGTCTGGCAAGAAAGGCTACGACAAGCTTGCGTTCTGTGCTAGGCAAACCAAGCGTGATGGACTACGCTACTTTTGGGTGGACACTTGTTGTATTGACAAGAAGAATGGTCCCGAGCTGAGCAGATCGATCAACTCTATGTTCCGATGGTACAAGAACGCAGCCAAGTGCTACGTCTACCTATCAGATGTGTCAGCAATGAGTTCGAAAGGAGACAGCGGCTCTCTTCCATGGCAAGTGGCCTTTGCGAACAGTCGTTGGTTCACGCGAGGTTGGACCCTTCAAGAACTGCTTGCTCCGACTGTACTGGAGTTTTTCTCGCGAGAAGGCATATGCTTAGGCAGCCGTCTTGAGCTGAAGCAGCGAATTCATGAAATCACAGATATCCCTGTGAAGGCTCTTTCTGGGACACCTCTAGATGAATTCAGCGTCGATGAAAGACTCTCCTGGGCAGTAGAACGCCAGACCACTCAAGAAGAGGACGAAGTATACGCACTGCTTGGCATATTCGGTATCAATCTACCTTTCGTCTACGATGAAGGATACGACAGAACTCTAAGACGATTGCTGGATAAAATCGACGAACTGCGGGCTGCTTCATTCGAAATTGGTAGTCAAGCGAAACAGTTCTCCCAGACCACAATGCCGTTCCGGCGTGATCCAGACTTCGTATCACGCTACGTTCTTGAAGTTGTACACAAGCTATGTACAAGACCGGCAGGGCGTGCAGCTCTTTTAGGCCTCGGTGGCGTTGGGTGAGTAGATACCAGTCTGAACATGCTGGACCTTCTGACTTGTGGACAGAAAATCTCAGGTCGCCATCGAGTGTTGCTACCGGATTCTTGACGAGTCGCCAACTACACGGGTGTTTTGGGTGCACGCCGAAACAAGGGAGAGACTCGAAGAGGGATATCTCGAGATCGCCAAGACAACCGGTATAGATGGATGGGACGACCCTAAAGCCGACGTTATACAACTTGTCCACGCTTGGCTGCTCAACGAGGCGAGCGGGAGATGGCTATTGGTGTTCGACAGCGCCGATGATCCAGATGTGTTCTCCTACAGCCCGCCGGCACAACACGTCAAAGCCGGGGCTGACTCTGCGGTAATTGAGCCATCATCGCCAGCTTTCCTGCCACCCAATCTCGCAGGCTCTGTTCTAGTCACCTCACGCAGCCGTCAGGTCGCACGCATGCTCACAGGTACTGAAAGCAGCGTCGCTGAGGTTGGTCCGATGAACGACCAAGATGCTTCTGCACTGCTGCAGAAGAAGTTCAATTTCGCCGTGAAGAGGGACGAAGCTGATACGTTGATTACCGCCCTCGAGCACATGCCTCTTGCGCTCACTCAAGCCGCCGCCTTCATCAATCGAACTCCACGTATGAGCATCTCCAGGTATCTAACAGAAGTTGGCAATGACCGAGCATCTCTACCAAGCAAGTACCTGGTGGATAACCGTAGGGACCCGAGCGCATCAAATTCAATCTCGATAACATGGCAAATCTCATTCGACTATATTCACAAGCAGTCTCCGGCGGCTGCTCGACTACTGTCCTTGATGAGCATGTTTGACCGGCAAGGCATACCCAAATCACTTCTGGTGGACAAGTACGCAGAAGATGGACAATCACGCGTAGAGTTTGACCACGATATTTACATGCTAACTAGCTTTTGCCTAGTAAAAGCAAGCGCAGACGAAGACAATTTCGAAATGCATGGGCTTGTGCAAAATTCCATGAAAGAATGGCTCGAGCTCAACGGTGAGCTTGAGTATTGGAAAGACAAATTTGTGGCACTCATCGACGAGACCTATCCAATAAGGGCACGTGGTGACTGGTCCACCTGCCAGACATTGCTGCCGCACGCTATAGCTGCCCTGAACAATATGCCGGTTGATGCAGATGCACTAGAGGCGTGGGCATCAATATCATTCGATGTCGGTTGGTACTGGGGGGACATGGGAGATTACCAAAAGTCGCATAAGCTCCTATCGGATTCTGTAGTCGTCCGGGAAATACTACTAGGAGCGGAGGACCCACTAACGCTTGATAGCCAGAACAGTCTCGGATTGGTACTGAAAAGACTAGGTCAATACGAGGAAGCAAAAGAAATACTCAGCCGAGTACTGGAAGTACAAGATCGTACACTTGGAGCAGGAGACACGGCTACAATGACTACTAAGATCAACTTGGCGTCCGTGTATGACGATCAACTGCGATGGATCGACGCGGAAAAGCTCTTGATGGAAGTATTACGAACGGCTGAGGAGAACAACATGGACAAAAACCATACCTTGGTGCTGAACACCCTGAACCTGCAGGCGACTGTTTACAGGGAACAAAACCGATGGACCGATGCTGCGAAACTTTATATCCAACTACTGGAAACCTGTAACGAGCACCTGGGTCCAGACAATCCTTTAACAATGGCAGCAAAGAGCAATCTGGCTTTCACGTACCGGAAACAGGGTCGGTTGAAAGAGGCTGAGAGCATGCACCTTGAAATCATCGAGGAGTCCTTGGCATTCCGAGTGCCAGAGATTGAGCTCATTAACTCCAAAGCGCATCTCGCCCAAACATACCGAGCACAAGGCCGCTATGATGAGGCAGAAGACTTGCAAACGAATATCCTAGAAAGGAGCAAGGTAATGCTGGGGACCGATCACGTTGATACACTGCGTCGCATGGCCAATCTTGCTGCCACATACCGGATAGCAGGAAAACTCGACCAAGCGCAAGCACTAGATGAAGAGAGGCTCGAGCTTCGCAGAAAAGTTCTGGGCGAGAATCACGTATTCACAATTGACACCAAGGCCGACCTTGCCATGACATATTGTACCCAACACCTCTACGATAAGGCCGAAGTACTCCAGCTAGAAGTCCTCAAAGCCAATGTCGATGTTCTGGGAGAGAATCATCCGGCGACTCTTCTTGCTAAAGCCGAACTGGCAATCACTATCCGGGAGCAAGGGCGCCTGGTAGAGGCCGAGCAAATTCATCGCGAGATAGTAGATGTGAGTACTAAGGTCTTGGGCCCTGGACATCCCGACACGCTGCGTAGCATGAGCTCCCTCGCAATCACGTATAAGGTGCAGGGTCGCACGAATGAGGCCATTGAGTTGATGGGTACATGCTCCAGGGTGTATGAAAGTGTGGCAGCGCCAGGGAGTACGGATATCTTCGGGTACAGAGACGAATTTGAGAGGTGGACACGAGAGCTTGAAGAAGACTGCAAAGAATGTTGATTGGTAGGCTAGCATAATCAAATTTGCCGTGGATATAACAAGATCTTAAATATTGTCATTAGGGAGCCTGTTTGGACCATGCTCGCTTCGGCCGTGCTGTAGGAAGTCAGCAGGGTATGTTAAGTACTGTCAAGATCACAATAGTGTCTTTTGTTGTAGAGTCTATGGTCAGACCACCAGAGCTTAGCAGGCTGATGAGAATGTTTGTGTCCGCAGGACGGATTGAAGGTACGTGGTTGATCATTGCAGTCAAGCTAATGTCATCACCGTGGTGCACACTTGCTACTGATGCTTGCAGTAAATTAGTTCTCGAAAATTTATGACGTTGCATGCCGACATAAAACACATAAACAACACAATCTACAAAGCAGATAGTTACAGGCTGTAGATGGCTTCTCCAAAACGCCATGCTCTATGCGACGAAAACAACGAATTGAACTGCCTCAACATTCACCACCAAGCGGCTCGATATCTTCCTATTTGGGGCTCTCACCGCTCTATGTACGTGCTCGAACACGCTCCGTCTACGACGCACTTAGTCATGCCTCCATACTTTAGCTTTGTCATCAGCATTTCGCTGTTCGAGAGCTGTTCGAGAAACGTCGTTCATCACATCACCATGATTCTTTCTCTTCTCCGCGTTGAGCTTCTTCTGGAGATCGCCGACCGGATTCTTGTTCGCGCGAGCCTAGGTCGTATGGTCAGTTGTGTGCTCCAGACATGTCAGTGTGGCGCAATGCGTACTGCGCAATACCAGCACTTGCGCGTGTCCGGTGCAACCGACTCGACCATGCACATGACCCGATTCGATTGGATCAGTTCGTTGCAAGCTGGTATCGCGCAGTACGCCGCCACGGGCGCTCTTTCACATGTACGCCCTCATCAACACCATCCTCCTCTCCGCACTCTTCTGCAATGTACGCACCTCTGCTGCATCGGCGGCCGCCTTCCCAGGATGGTCCGCCTTCACAGGCTGGTCCTTTGAACTGCTCTCCCCCAACGTCCTTGGTGGACCGCCAACAATGCGCTTCGGCGGTGACGACTTTGCGCCCGTAGCTGCGCTCGATGGGACCGAGGCCTTGGTTGCCGGCGCGGGGGCGGAGCCGAGGGTGCGGCCGGGGCCGTCGAAGCCGTCTTTGGACTGCTTGCCGCAGAGATTGCCCATTTGTGTCGCAGAGAGATTTGGATTGAGTCGAATGCGAGGGTTGTGAGGGTTTGGGTGTGGAGCGAATGGAGCTGGGGTGGAGCGCGGAGCTCAGCCTCGAGGACCTGGTGGGGGAGTGGCTGTGCGTGCCGCGAACCGTGGAAGAGGCATGCCAAGCGCCTGGTACTTGGATGCACAGGGTCAAGATGGCTGGAGGCCTTCGAGCGAAAGACGCCGGAGCATCTCAAGGATGCATTGTTGGAGACGCCGCATGGTTGCGAAGATCAGTCTAGTAAGACAGTTGTTTGATGTTTGACGTTTGCTGTGAGACGGCGCTCAACCTCGATCTCTTTGTGCCACTCTGTCACGTGCGCAGTCAATTGACTGACTCGACTGTCGACTGCTTGGTCTTCCACAGGTCGTATCACCGTGCTGCACAGCGAACACCACGCACTTCCCGAGTCGAGTGTCTGCGATTGTTAACTCGGCGGACGAGCGACAGCTTGTTCGGGAGCGCGACCAGGATCGAAGCCAATGACAACACGGCAGAATCGCTTACAGAGTGGATCACCATCACCACGCTATTCACTCTTCTGAGCACATGGCTGTTTTTGCGCCGGAACAACTCTCGAGCTGCTGCTGGAGCACATGAGCTCTCAACAAGACGCTGTGCTCAATCGTCTGAGTGCACTTACCCCGCGGCTTGTTCGTTCACGTCCATGCCCCTCTCTTTCCAACAAACCGGCATCGCGCATATTTACTTTTGAGTACCCGAATGTCCTCAAATGTCACAGATCTTGGCACGTGAAGGACTGAGATATCACCTCTTCATATCGACGGCGTACGTCCCCGACAATCCTCCGTACGCCATCATGGCTCCGACTAACGGTTCTCCAGACCCTGATCTTGACGAGGGCTTCTTTGATTCCATGTTCACGTCCCTAGCCGCCCCACTGGCTGGATCCAAGCGAGATGCGGCCGTCCTCAGCGGCGATGACGCTCAAGCCCCAGGCCAATCGCTATCTCAGGCCACAGGTTCGGGCCAGAGGGAGTACCCAGCTGAACACGTCAATCCACAAGTGTTGTGCTGCAGTCACTGCCCAGAAGTGCGCCCGGCTAAGCGTAGGGCCTCGTCGCACAAGGTTGGCGAGTTTCACAATCTGACGGCAGAGTCGCACCCACCGATTGGCACAGACCAGCAGTTCCCGGATGACTGCTTCGAGAAGTTTTGCCAGGAGTGCAACTTCGATGCCACATGTCCGCCCGACTGCGACCTGGTGTGTCCTGGCGACGATGCCTGTGATGCCGTTTGCACACCGGATGATACCTGCTTCGACCCTCACTGTTCTCAGAGTCCAAAGGAATGCTCAGACGGCTGTGTTGACCCAGAGTGCACCAAGCTGTCCAGTCCTGACCAGCCGTGCTTTTGCCAGAAGTGCGATGCTCAGCCTTGCCCTCTAGGTGACCCAGAAAACGACTGCCATTTCGCTCACACGGCGCCTACTGGCGCTGGTACGATATACTGCTATGACAATGCGCCTTGTCACTTTCAGGACCAGTATCCCGGTCATACCGGGCCGCTCGCCGCCTACGAGACCTACCCGTGCTTCTCTCAAGCTCACACACAACTTCAGGGAGACACTTCCTCGGCCCACGCCTCCACCGCACATACACCTCTGCTGTCGCCCAGCAACTACACATCATTAGAGAGCGCTTTCACGAGCGAGGCTTCTCCAGCGCCTGGACAGAGTGCTTTCGTCAGTAGTTGTTTCCTCAACATCAGCGGGGATCACTGCCACATTGACAACTCATGTTGCCATGGACCAAGTCGAGCATGTGGGGATTATCCTTCTGCGTCTCGACATAACCTTGACATGTGGAACAGTTCTATAGCGTCCGGAAATGGTCTGTCAAATGGCTTTATGTCCTTTGGGCTCAACAGCCACCCGACCTCGCCAGTCACTGCAGGTGGGATGTCGCATGGGAACATATTCAGCAACCATTACGACGCTTCGATGATGGGTTTCAACAACAACAGCTGGATGCTTCCCGATTCCTCTTTCGAGAACAGCTTCTCCAATGGTATGGGAGCTAGCAAACTGGACTTCTTAGCCACTGCTATCCAACAGGAAATAATGAACCCCATAAACTCTCTCGCCACCACACCCTCACTGGACACCAGTTCCATCATCGACACACCAACAAATTCTGGCACAACAGCAGGCGAGGCAAATTGCATATGCAAATGGCAACACGCACCCGGCCTCCTCTGTCTCGCCGTCTTCCCCACCGCCTCCGCCCTACACAAGCATATTAAGACCGCACACGTCGACAACTGTGCATCCTGCTTCTGTCAGTGGGAGGGCTGCGATGCATCCGCCAAGGACTTCAAACAGCGCTCCAAGCTCTCCCGTCACCTGCTCGGCCACGCCGGTTACCGTCCCTACGCTTGCAGCTACGCCGGGTGCGACAAGACGTTTGCCACTAACCAAGCAAAGGACAACCATGAGCGCACGCACACCGGCGAACGCCCCTATGTGTGCGATCGCTGTGGGTACACGACGACCACGCATACGCAGCTGCAGACACACATCAGCGCTTTGCACGAGGGGAAGAAACCGCATAAATGCCGGTTCTGCGAGTTTACCTGTGCGGATAGTAGTAATCTGAGTAAGCATGAGAGAACACATCAGGTACATCGAGCTTCCTTCCAGTCACAATCAAACACCCCACTAACGTCCACAGACTCTCCGCCCTTACCGCTGCCCGCACATTAATTGCACCTTCAAGCCCGACTGCCGCTGGGAGAACCTCAAGCGCCACCTGCGCCGCTCAGGCCACTGTCCCGAATTGCTGGTCGAGACGAGCGACGAGTACAAGGGCTACCGCGAGAGCGTGCGCAGGGAGATCGACGAGTGGCATCGGCGGAATGGGGATGAAGGGGTGGGGAAGATGAGTCGGAGGAAGGGGAGGGGCTCGGTGGGATCGTGAGCGAGACGGTTCATCATGCGTGTAGCGTGAGGTTGAAGTTGATGATTGGAGCAGGCTCGGAGTGCATTTTGTGCAGTAGAGTAGACGATACCATGGTGCGGACAGCATGTCATCCACATACGATAAACGAGTATACACCACTTCCTCCCACAAAGACTCTCCAGCCCGCCAATGTTCTTCGTTGCTAACCTAGCACACCCGCTCCCCCGGCTCCCGCCACGGCACCCCGAGCACCTCGAAGATCCTCCTCTCGCTCTTCCCCTCAACAAGCGTCCCCTCATTCAACTTCTCCCCCCTTCTACCCCGCTTCACATCTTTGTACAGCCCCCGCTGGTTGAGCCGCATCCCTTTCTTCCTCGCCAACAGGCGCATACTGCGATTGAAGATATCGTTCCCCGTGAAATACAGCAGCGCGGCGCCCATCTCCGCCTCGGGCACGATGAGCAGATCCAGACGGCGCCAGGTCGTGGAGCCGGGCAGACAGGACGCGCCGTGCCATTTTGTGCCGCTGGCATCTGAGGAGCGGTGTGTGGCGAGTGCGATTCTGAGGAAGCCTGATGCGAGGAGAGAGGGCACGAGCGTGTCGAAGACAGTGCTGCGGAGCTGTGCTAGGGAGGCGCCCGGGCGTGTGATCAGCATGTCGATGTCACCTGAGTCCGGGGCGCCGCGGCGGTAGCTGCCCATGACTGTTGCTTCGCACAGTGGGTCGATTTTTGATAGTGCGTTGATGACGACGGCACCGTGGGCTGCTACCTCGGCGCGGGGGATGCGAGAGTTGAAATCTGCGTAGTGCTCCACACCTACGCGTTGGCTGGGGGTGAGTGAGGCGCGGGTTTGCAGGTCTGATAGCGTGCGGTGTCCGGCTTGGATCCATTTGCTGGCCTGCACGATACCGGCGCCGTAGACGCCCAGGAAGAGGCGCAGGACCTGGTCGAGAGGGTCGTCTTTGGTGTTGTCGAGTTTGCGGAGGCGGTTGGTGAGGACAATTTCTTCAATTTTGTCGGCAAGGCGTGTGCCGATGAAGGGGAGCGCGGCAGCCTGCTTTGCGGTGCTGATTTTGGTGGTTTGCTTCTTAAGGGTTGTCACGCCTCGACGGTAGGCAAGGGTGCGCCATTGGTCTTGCATTTGATCGTAGTGTCGGCCCATCTCTTCAAGGATCTGAATGGTGCGAGTGTTAGGGTTTTTGGAAGAGTAGCCGCTGGTGCTGGGATCCATGCATTGGAAGCCGCTTTGATCGAGTCCTCTCTTTGCGGGTCGATTGGATGCCGTTTTCTCATTCACAATTGATCTCTTTCGAATTTTAGTGGGCTTTTCTTCAGGCTCGTCATCAGTACCCGATCCCGCACTGTCCACATCCATGACGCTCGGAGTAGGGGATTCTTCATCGTCATCCTCATCAAGTGGCAGATGCGCAATCGCTTTGGCCTCTCTTATCGCCTGCAGCAGCTCATCCCCAAAAGACGCGTCTGGAACTGTGGCTTCTGTTGGTTCCTCGCCAGGCTCTGATGTGGGCATCGTAAAGCTGTCTTCGACCCTCTCCTCCAAGAAAGTCTCAGGATCCTTTTCAGCAACAGATTGACTTGGAGTGCTCTCCGTAGGAACCGAATCCGTCTTCTGAGATGGCACCGCCTCCTTCTGCTTCTTCGTTGGCTTGATCTGTAGGGAAGTCTGTGATTCGCCGGGTGGCTCAGGAAGGAACGTTGTCGTTTTTTGCGACTGACTTGCCTGACTCCACTGAGGCGCACCTTTGACACTGAAGCGTGCTGCTGACGGGTCCATTAGAGTGCCGAATTGTATGCATTGTGGCACGTAGGGATCGAACTTGGCCAAGACTACCTTCTTCTGCCTTTTGTCAGCAGATGACGCCCACATTCACACAGGATGCGCACTGGAAAGCCTGCTCGGTTGAGATGCCGCAGCAGCTGCGTGTACGTGTGGCTTGCATCGTCTACCAGGACATGTGTAACATCGTCTCTCCACTTATTTACCCACGCTGCTCCCAGCCGAATCACCATGTGAATACGCGTCCGTCGTGTCATGCTGACATCGTCATTGGGGTAAAAGTAGACAACTTTTCCTTTGAGCAGCTGTCTAAATTCCGGTTCCAGTTTGATGTTGCCTGCTGGCTTAACATTCTTCCCATTTTTGAGTTGCCGTGGTATTACACCCATTCGCTGGTAGAAAGGCGTCTGATCAAGCCCAGTCATAGTAGGCAGAGAGGTGACACGCTTCATCTTACCACCCACCTTATCCTCATCTTTCGATAATTGCCGCGCACGAGGCTTTGTAACGGGGAAGCTCTGTGTCAGTTCCGTCTCAGGAGCTGTGGCTGAACGGGCGAGGGTCTTAACCGCATCCCGTACTATCGCACGTCGCCGTGTTGTATGTATATCAAAGTCGGCCTTTACCTCTTTTGGCGTGGGGCCGAGAAAGCTGCTTGTCTGGCGCACGAGCTTTGGTGCTGGTGAATGCGCTTCAGCCATTGCGCGCTCAATCCTATTGGCGACTTGGTTGTCACAAGCAACTTCGTCATCTGAGAGGTCGAGTAGTTCTTGCTGCTTAAAGTATGCTTTCTTGGCTGCCAGCTTTTCGTCTGACATTGTGAGCTTTGGTAGTTATGTTCGTTAGTCCAGATCAAGACAGGTAGCTGCCGGAAGCTGGGATATCGAGAAAAGTGTGCGTTTTAACATTTCGGGTTTTGTGATGTTGGTGAAGGGAAGATGCAGAGACGCGTAAGAGGTTAAACGCGATCGCACGTCAGCACGTGGGACTTAACCCGTATCGAGCGCTAGCCTCGAGCTCACTTTCACCATGCGCAAAAGCCCAACTGAATCGCTACTCAATCCACATCACCATGTTGCAGCCCAGGATATCCGTGCCTCTACGGCGTGCACTCCTCATCCCCTCCAGTGTATCCCTCCGCTGCGAATCCGCCCTCCGTCCCTTTGCCCAGCAACGAGCCCTCACCACCTCGCGCGCCCCAAAACAATCCGCAAAACCGACTGTCCCCGCACCCCCAAAGACGCAATCCCCACCGCCTCTCAAAGATGACGATGTCTTTGTTCCTAAGCCGCTCGGTCGCCCCATTGGCTTCCCCGACCCGCCGCAAGCAGGCGAAAACACAGGCACCGTGCGCGTGAAAAAGGACTACAGCGGGATGACAATGTCGCAGCGCAACCTAGCGAAGCGCGCCGATCTGGTAGAGAAATGGGGCACGAACTACTTCCGCGACTTCAAAAACATCCGCAAGTATCGGTCGGGCAAGACTTTTATGGCGAATCCGCGCGTGTTCAAGGCGGAGGCTGCGTTGTATTTCCCCAATCTGAGGGGTGAGACGCTGGCAGCGTCGCAGGCGGATACGACGGATGTGCTGAAGGGGAAGGTGACGGTGGTGAATGTTTACTCGAGCCAGTGGGGCGAGACTCAGGCGCGCACTTTCACGGGGGAGAAGGAGAATCCTGAACTACAGGAGATCCTCAAGGATCATGATGGGGTTGCTCAAATGGTGGATGTCAACATTGAGGAGAATACTTTGAAGGCGTGGATTATTGCGCTTTTCAAGTGGCAGCTTAAGGCGAAGAGGAGGCAGGAGGAGTGGGGGAGGTATTTTGTCGTGAAGAAGGGGGTCAGCGAGAAGATCAGGGAGACCATTGGGTTGCTGAATGGGCGGGTAGGGTATGTGTACATTGTAGATGAAGAGTGTAGGATACGGTGGGCAGGGAGTGGTGATGCGGAGGGCACGGAGATGCAGGACATGAACAAGGGGTTTAGGAAATTAGTCGAGACGAGGGAAAGTGCCGCATAGAAGTGTGGACGGGAAGATGAGGTGCTCTCACCAGGAGCTGTAAACATAGTTGTACATCATAGGCATAGAGCCTTGTCATTATATAGGCTCGCGTGCCCAGCGCTCGCTTTGCGCCAAACCATGGATATCCGCGCCGCTCAAACGCCAATGAAAGTCATGCTGGCACTGAAGCTTACCAGAACCACAAGAGCATCAGAAAGCAGAAGGCAATGAAGCTGCCCAGTATGATACCGTCTCTCCGCTTTTTCGACCCGATTCTTGCCATCAAGCTGTTGATGCCTGGGACCTGGCTGGCAGCGCCGACTATCCGTCTTTGGATGTTGGACAGCGTCTCCCTCTGCACTCGGAAGTTCTCATTCACCGCATAGGCCTGGCTCAGGACGGAGTCGGCGACGTTGTGTGAGTTGTCGATCCGGCTTCGTTCATCCAGCATGTAGTCTGCTTCTGGGTTTGCGGACCGGTACTGATCGATGTCATCTCTGACATTGGTGAGAAGATTGGCTCGATTCCGCGCCTCGGAGATGCTTGACTTGATGCGAGACAGCTCGCGACGGTGGTCTGACAGGATCTCGCGGTGCCGGGCGAGGTTGTTCAGCTTTACGGCGGAGGACGAAGCTTCCGAGTCCAGCAGCCTCCCCAGCTGGGCGACCAGAGTTTCCCTCTTCTCGAGCAACTCTTGCAGGTTTGTCTCGGTCTTCAGCTCGTCCTCGGAAGGTTTCTGGGGGATGTTTGGCGCTGCAGCGAACTGCGAGTATGTGTGGAACAGCGTCTCGGTCTGCGGTGGTGGGTTAGGGCTGACGAGAAAGAATGTGCAATCCACCGACCTGTTGCTCGAGGGCTCGCGCTTGCTGGCGCACCTGCGCCCACCCTCCGCCGGTAGACGCCATAGCACAGAGCAGGACCTGAACGTCGGAGATCTGGAGAAGCTGGCTGCCTCAGGTGCACTTGTCACTGGATGGAGCCCGAAAAGTAAAGACGGCTGGGGGAGTTGATGCAGCGAAGAGCAGTGGTGCAGCCGGCTTGCAAAGATGGTATGCACCGATTCAGCAATTTCCACGCACAGTGTGTAATTGCAACAAGCTGGGACGCCGACGCCGCGTGCTGGTGTTCTGGCATCATAGGCGCATTGCCGCGGTCGCATGTTCCCTGGCCGCGCTAACCCAGCACGGACTAAGGCGCTGTGACCATTCGCCAAGGGCACACTGGGCGCTCGCTCGCTCGAAATTGATTCACGACCCGCGAAACTCCAGTCAACCACACCCGGCATACTAACGGAACAGTCAAAATGGTACGTCGACGCTCTCGCTTGCTGGACGACGACGACAAGAGGCACACGCGCTGCGCGAAAGAGGAGGGTTCAATGGGAGCGGGGCGCTGCAGTCGCATCCTTCGCGGGCGTGTCGCAAATTTGCCGTTGTCGTCGCTGCATGTCGAATTGAACATGGAGAAGAAGCCCTGCTAACGTGCCGCTGCAGTCTCAGTCCAAGGTCGTACGTACACCCGCACGCTCGCTCGCACCGCCTGCACCGCTCGCCCGCATACTTACAACCGCCGCAGAAGACCGCCCAGCTCTGGAACAAGTCCAAGGATGAGCTTGCGACCCAGCTCTCCGAGCTCAAGTCGTACGTCGCAGCCCTCGCACACGCATACTCCGGGACACGATGCTGACAGGCACAAGGGAGTTGATCCAGCTCAGGACCGCCAAGGTTGCCGGAGGCTCCTCCACCAAGCTCACCCGCATTCATGACGTCCGCAAGGGTATCGCCAAGGTCCTGACCGTCATCAACGCCAACCAGCGCGCCCAGCTGAGGCTCTTCTACAAGGGCAAGAAGTGCGTCTAGCCCGGAACCCCGCCATACGCCCTCCTCTAACAGCGAGCAGGTACCTCCCCCTCGACCTCCGATCCAAGCAGACCCGTGCCATCCGCCGAAGGCTCAGTAAGCACGAGTCGACTCTCGTCACCGAGAAGCAGAAGAAGAAGAACATCCACTTCCCTCAGCGCAAGTACGCCGTCAAGGCATAAGTGTGCTCAGCGGTGGTGTTTTCCTTTCTTCATTTGTCTATCACGAAGCATTGCATTGCCGGGGCTTTTCCAGCTAGCGACACACCAATGTACCTTTAGTCACCATCTACCAGGGGCAAGGGAGGTGATGTGGCAGGTCAGGGATGGACGGAGCGATCTTCAACGGAAATGGGGGCGTCCATGTCAAGATCAATATGAATCAAAAAGTTCAGACAATGAATGGAATGGTCTGTGACGAAGTATGACAGAACTGAATCGATGGTATACCCGGTCTTCAACTCGCGATTGCAACACATCGTGAGCATATAAATCGTGGCCGCGACGGGACTCTAGAACGACAATCTGCTGGACTCGTGCCTATTTCTAGATCCACGCGTATCAGAGACGAATCATGATCATGCCCTTGTGCAATATACCCCGCCTCTAACCACGAAGCGCAGACAACGATACAACATTAAAGACATGAAGTCTCGAGCACATGCCAGTATCACTTGACCTCCATTCATACAAACTCTCGGTCTCGCTGCAATGCAAAACTCAGACCAGACGCTTATGCGTGCGTTCACGACCACAAACGTCTTTAGAGTTCAATTGACGATCGCGTACTTTTCTCACCCTGATGTACTCTAACCCCTCACGCCCATCACGCCGCCCACTCCTTATACAACCCTACTTCCTCCCTCTTCACACCCACCATCTCCTCCCTGACATCCACTGTGCCCACCCGCCCAATCTTTGGCCCCTCAACGACCACATCATCCGCCTTGTACTCGCCCAGCCTCTGCTTCAAGTTATCCAACACCTCCTCCCTATTCTCCACAAGCAGCACAATCGCATCGAAACCGCCCGCGCCGGGCACTACACCACCCACCACGCCCTCAAGACGCGTGCAATAGTCCAGCAACGCAGTCTGCTGCGGAGGCTCAATAGGCACCCCGCTCTTCTCGCCCATATCGCGAATCGCCACGCGATTCTCCTCGATGATGACAGAAAGCTTCGCAAACTTCCCCTGTCCGTCCGCCTCCTCGGAGCCCTCATCCGCAAGCCGCGTGAGCTCGGCGGCCAGCGCCTCGTTCCCGCCCTGCAGCCGCTGCCAGATGCCCTCGGCTTCTGTCTTGTTCTCCGCCCGCCACTGCAGCACCTGCTTCACCATGCCTGGCGTCTCGGAGCCGCAGTCGACGTCGCACATGACCAAACGCAGGGCGGCAGGCATCTTGATCGCGGCCCGCGCAATCTCTGTGTCCCAGTCCCCTTCGACGAGGGCGCGCAGCTGGCTCCCGAAGCCTGGGTGGCCCGGGGCGGGCAGCGTGCTGAGCAGTGACGGCGAGAAGCGCTTGTACAGACACGATCCGTAGACTGCGGATGCGATGTCGAATCCCGAGCCCACTTTGCCCTGGGCGTGGGAGTGCGAGGCCTGCGCGAGGTTGTGGAGGATCGTCAGTCCTCGCTCTGTGTTCACGTCGAAGACATCCTTGGCCAGGTAGAAGGAGAGGACTGCTGCGGTGAAACTTGTCACCAAGGCTGCAGAGGAGCCGAGACCGGTTTTGTGGGCTTCTTTTAGGGAGACGCCGAAGTCGAGGAAGCGGGATGGTGAGCGTGGGGTGCCAGTGTTGGAGTAGTAGGCTTGGTCGGCGAGGATACGGATTGAGGAGGGTGCGAGGATACGGTTGGGGGTTAGTGTCCAGATGTAGGTCAGGGCGTAGGTGAGGGCGGTTTCGATGAAGGGGTTGCGGGAGATGACTTGGTTGTGGCCACTATGGTAGGTTAGTTCGTGTCGATCGAGAGGCTTGGAGTGACGGAAGTGCAAATCAGGAGGACATGTGTGAGTTCTTGAACGAGAGAAGAATATGTACGAGACTTTGAATGAGAGAAGACAACGCAGTAAGTAACGTAACTGGAGAGCGAACACAATGAGGCAAGTCTGCAACGAGCGACTTTTCAGTCATGTGGCTGGATAGCTTCACGACGTCGGAGGCAGGATCTTCCCTGATGAAGGTGAGCTTGCCCAAACATTGGCATTCGTAGCATCCATCGAAGCATCCAACGAGACACTCTTCGATTCACAGATACAAGGTTCTCAGCAACTCGGTCAGGCTTGGTTTGATTGGGCAGAGAGTACGGATGATCGCCGTAACAGGAAAGAAAAAGTGCAGAACCACGTAAACAACGAAACGACCTCATGATACAAGATCAAAGACGTAGAGATGCAATCACCAACGCAGATGAATCAACAACATAAAACAGCATCTCCACTTACGCGCTCAACGTATGGACCGTCATCCCGCCATCATTCTCCTTGGCGCGGTACCCATACTCCCAGATAGCATCACGGAATTGCGGACTCTTGACGACAATCTCACTAATCGATACGCCTGACGTCGACTTGATCGGCTCAACGACACAGTGAATGCGCGCATCCAGCCCGAACACAAGGCCCGTGTAGGCGCGGTCGAGTACTAGGTAGCCGCCCGCTACTAGCACTTTTGCCGGGCAAGAGACGGCGGTTGCGGTTGATGGCGCACTCATGGGGCGCGAAGGGAGGCAAGGGGTGGGGGTTTGAGGGTCGGGATGGATGTGGATTCGAGGGTGCGTGGATCGAGGGGTCTCGTCGTGGTGGTGGAGATCTGTGGAAGGTGTGCCAGCTGCCATTGCAGGCGAGGCTGCGCCGCATCGCACCTTGTGGGGGCTGGCCACGAAGCCGCGATGCAGCAGCCAAATGAACGCAGCAGTCAAATCAACACTGCATGAAGCCCTCACCGACACAAGCAGTCCCCTGTACGGCGATCTGCATTCGTTGGCGTCACGACATGGAAGTATTTTGCAGGATCACGTGCGCGCTCTCGATCTCCCAGGCAGCAAGATTCCACACGTTCATCGCATTCCGGTTCCTGGCGTCGGCGTCGGCGGTAGGAACTCTGCAAGGACTCTGCACATCAGGTGCTGGCCGTTCTGCTTCCTTTCCCAGTGCGTGCAAGGCTAGGGCGGGGTGCAGCCGCGCAGTGCCGCTGCAGTGCCGTTGCTTTCTCGTCGTGCTGACTGAGTCACCCAGGCTGCTGGACGGCTCGGTGACAGCAAAGACGCCGCCACCGATGTGTGAATGGCAGGCCCTCCGATTCGCCCGGAGGCTCTGTTGGCCTCCCCGGACGGACCACGTCTGAATCTTTTGAGCTGAGCCACAGCATCCGCTTGACCGGACACGGCACAGCGTACTACTGCACGAGAAAAGTTAGGGAGCTTAGCGCAGACATCGCGTACTCGCGTCGGCCTTTCTCACCCTCCCATGACGAGGACGATTTGAGTGCTCGAATCTTCGACCTTGCCTGTGACTCCCGCTAACGCTTTGCCCTCGTGGCTGATATTACTGTCTTCAGGCCACAGGAGCCTTTCGTTACCATTGCTTCCTCTACATCCAATTGATATTTCGCCGTTGACACGTCCGAGACGGGTCTGTTGTAAAGCAAGTGAGCTTTACCCAGTCTCCACCCAGCACACACTCCTTCAAATACCCTTGAAGCGCGTTTGTTTGGCGGTCACCGTCAAATGAACCTGCAACATCGCCGGGCGATCTTGAGGATACCAGTACGTCTTCCTGCGGTGTTTATGAGACGGATTGGAATGAGCACGCGAGCCATGTGTTGGTGCCTAGTCATGTACTTCGCGATGCACTTTCCAATTGCCATCTCCTTGATTCTACATCTTAATATCGATGACACGTACTAATTTCCATCAGTCTCGCCCTTCCCATCTGAAGGGTTGCTCCACGTCCTAAATGGTCTTTAAGAGCTTCTCTCTCGCGCGTACGAGTCTTGCGAAAGGCTTCACTCACGGTTACGCCCAATCCGTAGTCGCTGGTGTCTCCCAGAACAACCCTCTCGCCACCCTCCAGCACGACCGGTTCCGTAAAGGCCACAAGCAGCAGTATGCTTTCGCTTCCAACTCTACCACCAGCGCCTTAAAGGCGCTCGATGCCGCACGCGCACACGAACACCAGGATTCTGGGTTAGCCGCCTACTACACAGCATGGCAGAAGACCCAGAAGACGGAGAACAAGGAGTGGTCCCAGTATCAGTTCCGCAAGCTCATCGAGTACGACCCTCAGCATGCGTCGAAAGAGGCTGCCGAGGCCAAAGAGAAGGATGTTGAAGAGGCGTTGGAGCCCACCCCTGCTCGTGCTGGCGTGAATCGCGCATACAGCACAAGTCAGGTGGAGGATTTCAAAAAGGCCGTGGGCGATGAACAGGCCGAGGAAATTGCGCTCGCACAGGTCGATGAGGCGATTGCGCAGGAGGCGCTGAAGATAAGGGCAGTCAACGACGCGATCAGAGAGGCGGAGACGCAACTATCACCGGTGCAGGAGAAGCGGCCACGAACGCCCTCTACCTACACGCCACCATCGTCGCTCCTTCCCAGCCCCTTCGACGAGATTGAGGAGTACACCGCACAGCTTGAGAAGCTTGCGGCGAATCGCAAGTATGCCGAGATTCCAGCCGTCTTCGAGTCCATGCTTCTGGATGGAGTGAAGCCGTCTGCCACCGCATACAACTATCTTCTCTCCGCTGCAATCAATCTCCCGCGTCCAAGGCATCAGGTCGTCCCCAAGGCCCTTGATGTTTACTCCGACATGCTCCGCCGGCGGGTCGCTCCTGACACAGCGACTTACACAGCACTCATCGAGCTCCTCTCCGTACGATCCCTCGAGGTCGTCTCCATGGGCCAGGTCTACGAAGAGAAGCGTCTCCGCTACGGTGGTCTAGAAGAGGAAGGGAAGTTCATGCTCCAGTCGAATGAAACCGATTACGCTATCCTTTCCGAGGATGGATCGCTTTCCGTCGCGGTGAAGTTGTTCGATGCGGCTGTCAAGGTCGAGGCTGGCCAGAAGCTTTCTGAGAAGACATATCGTCTGCTTGTCACAGCCTGCGCTGAGGGCGAGCGCGTCGAGGACATGGTCCGTATCTACTCGCACATGGAGTCGCGTAAAGTGACGCCGGCTGCGGACATGTTTGTTCCTATGATCCACGCTTTTGGAAAGTCTGGCGACTTGAAGAGCGCTGTAGAGTGCTTCGATGAGTACAAAGCACTCGCGGTAGCCAACGATAACGGCAGCGTACAGCTCGTCCGAAAGGACAAGGATGTGTACGCCGCCTTGATCAAGGCTTACGCTATCTGCGACCGCATGGAGGGTGGCCAAAAGTTCTTGAATAAGGTTGAAGCCGCTCTTGCCAGCCCCGAGGATGTCACAGCTCTCCGTGATATTGTTGGGTTGAAGGCGCTCTTGCCGGCCTGGTTGAACAGCGGCTCCTTCAAGGAGGCGTACATCCATGCCACCGAGTCTCTGAGTCCCCAGGCACAGCACATTGCCATGGCTGCAATCTGCATCAAGGCTGCAGACCGTGATGCGATGGACGTTGCTACTGAGGCTTTCGACGCGCTTCCTGCAGAGGCCGATCTTGCCCGGCCAGCGATGGCCATGGGCGCTATGCATACCCGCAATGGAAACATTGAGGCTGCTGAGATCTTCTGGAGGATGCTTGAGCTCTCGCCTACCAAGCCCGACTTCATTGAGCCCAGTGCTATGCACAGCATTGCTCTTATTGGCAGCGGACATGCGGAGCGCGGTCTTCGCCAGGGCCGCCAGATGTTCGATCGCATCCGGGACACAGTATCGGGATCACAGGCAAAGATGGAGGTCGTCGAGCACATCGACGAGGCTATTGAGGTTATGGGTCAGTTCATGATGAAGCGTGGCATTTTCCTTCCGCCGCGGGCCAGCATGGAGCTGATGTGGACGATGATTGAGAACGGTGGCCTAGTCACCCCAGTTGCTCACCATTTATTATCTGGAATGGGACCTGAGGCTATCGCTCAACTCAACTTCGACGACGTCACGCTTCTGATGCAGGTCCAATCTGGAATCATCCTCCAGAGTGCGGAAGTCGACGCTGCTCACGCTGCTCGGTTCGCCCACCTCCTCGAGGTCATCGCCTCTGTCGGTACGCCTGCCAACAAGACTACATCAGGTCTTGTCGAGAAGGCACTTGCTGCGCTTGACCGCGGCGACCTCCAGCACCGATGGTACAGCTACAAGCACCCAGCACCAGAGTCGATGTACTCGCCGGCGCCGTTCGCTGCTTACCCTGCGCCCGCACCAGTTGCACCTGCAGTGCCTACGTTCGAGGACCAGTACGACCCGTATGCTGCGTCTACCGACAACAAGGGCTCTGTCGCCATCACTGAGCTGTTAGAGAAGACTCATGGTCGCACCGCATCTCACTTGAATGAGGCTCTGATGAAGTTCAAGAACATGCGCCGGGCCGGTCGCCATCCTAGGTTTTTCACATACGCTAAGCTTATTACTGCTGCTGCGAAAGAGGACCGCCTGGCTCTGGCTCACGATATCCTCAACCTTGCTAAGCAGGATGTTCCCCTTCTTCCTCAGTACCGCATTGTGCGCTACGGTTGGGTGACTATCCTCGATGCCATGGTTGCAGCTTGTCTGACTTGCGGTCAACGCGATCTTGCTGCCCGCTACCACCAGGATCTGCTCGACATGGGTGCTGCGCCTACTGCCAACACTTTCGGTCTGTACATCACCACGCTCAAGGAGTCCACAAAGACTTTTGACGAGGCCACAGAGGCGGTCAAGATCTTCCTGCGTGCTAAGGCTGAGGGCGTCGAACCCTCTTCTTTCCTCTACAACGCTCTTATTGGCAAGCTCGGAAAGGCGCGTCGCATTGACGACTGTCTGTTCTACTTCTCTGAGATGCGCAACCTCGGCATCCGACCTACGTCCGTTACGTACGGTACCATCGTCAACGCACTCTGCCGCGTCAGCGATGAGAAGTTTGCTGAGGAGCTGTTCGAGGAGATGGAGAGCATGCCCAACTACAAGGCTCGCCCCGCGCCTTACCACAGCATGATGCAATTCTTCCTGACGACCAAGCGCGACCGCAGCAAGGTCCTCGCCTACTACGAGCGTATGCGCTCCAAGCGCATCGAGCCCACCACACACACTCACAAGCTGCTTATCGACACCTACGCCACCCTTGAACCGGTCGACATGGACGCTGCCGAGTCTGTGCTTGAACAGATCCGCATCGCTGGAGCTGTCCCGGAAGCAGTCCACTACTCTTCACTCATCCACGCCAAGGGCTGCGTCGCGCATGATATGGAAGGTGCCCGTCGCCTCTTTGACACGGTCCTTGCCGACGCCCGCATCCGTCCTCAGGCGTGCCTGTACCAAGCGCTCTTCGAGTCGATGGTCGCCAACCACCAAATCGCCTCCACCGACGCCGTGCTCGCCGACATGCAAGCCCGCCGCGTCGAGATCACCCCGTACATCGCCAACAGCCTGATCCACGGCTGGGCGCTGGCGCAGAACATCGACAAGGCCAAGGCCATCTACGAGTCTGTCGCCGAGTCCCGCCGCGAGCCCAGCACCTACGAAGCCATGACGCGCGCTTATATGGCCGTCGAGGACCGCGCGGCCGCCATGGCAGTCGTCAACGAAGGGCTGTCGCGCGGGTACCCCGCCGCTGTCGCTGGCAAGATCCTCGAGCTTGTTGGCGGCGGCAGGCAGCCTGCGGAGATGGCGTAAGCCAACATCCGTATCGTGTCGTGTCGTGGGTTTCTTCGCTTCTTTCTCTGCCCTAGAATAGGTTGGGTTCAGACGATTATTTTTCTTCCCTTTGCAACGGCCGAAACTTTTCAAAATGCCCCTCGCCCACCCCATAAAGGTGGGTGCAGCCGGGCACACATACACATACCCACTTTTTTGGATCCGATTCGCTTGCGTCTTGCGAGCGCGGCGTTGGCATGTTCACTTTTTTTCCTTTACCCTTCGACGAGATACCTACAGTAGGGCGGGGGCGGACGGCGTCTAATCTCCACTACCACATCGTACATTACAGTTGTGGCTGTGGTCGGAGTCTGGGACGCTGATACTGTACATTGGCCATGGACGATGGTGTTCCGGGCATACATAGATAGCATACGTGCGCGCGATTGTTCTCTCTCTCGTTAGCTAGACGCGATGTAAAATACCCCGGATATACCACTCCTCTCTAGACGGCGCGGATGGGTGCATGTTTGAGGAAAGCATGGCTAGCTAGTTGGCATGCGTAATGCAAAAGTTTATGTTCATATCTCGGTGCCTTGTGCTGTGGATGTTAGTGGTGCCTTGACATGAGTCTACACGTTTCCTGCAGCTCGAATCTCGAATTCGATGATGTGCAAAGGGACTAAATTTTTGGGCTGATCAGGTTCATTACTTGTGAATGAAGCTTTCCCTATTACCGTTTATGTACACTACTTTCTATTACAACATAGGTAGCCAGTCTTAGCAGCATGACGTAGAGAGAATATCATATAGTAATTTATAGGTTAACAGGGTTCATGTAATATGCTGTGATTGGCAGGCGATATAAACTTGTAGCCAGCATGAGACTCGATCGTTCTGAGAGAAGATCGCTGCAAAGAAACGAGCTCCTTCATATTGAGCGTGTACCGTGTGCTGACTATCTAGTCAGAACCAGAAAATTGTGTATGTATACATACTTGGAGAATGCGAACGGCTGTGATCCAAGCCTGGTGCGTGAGTTGAAAAACAATTTTGACTGCCACAACGCCCGGATGTGAGGGGAGCCCTGGACTGAAGCGGACAATGTGGTCGTTCAGTGCCCCTACCTCATAAAGAAAGCATAGAGAAACAAAGGAAAATAAGTGTTCATGTGCTGCTTCGCATGGAAGCTGCGTTCAGTGCTCATCCCGACCCCATCACGCTTCCCCAGCGCCCATTCACTGTTTCCGCCTGCCGCAATAGGACGTATCCCTCCATTCTATTCCGCGTACTAGCACCCTCCGCGCCGCATTTTCTCACCACCACACTCACCCTCAGAAGTCCAGCGGGTCCCTCATGAACTTCTCAGTCAACTGCCTCTGGGTATGACTCCAGAGCGCCTCCAGCGCCTCGATCACATTGCCCTTCCCCTTCCCGCGCAGCAGCGCATGGTACTGGCGCCCATCGTCCAGGTACCCGATTGCAACGGCGGCGAACTGCTCCCCGAGCTTGTAGTGGATGACTTCGAAGTCGTGGAAGTGCAGATCCGTGCGGTCGTCGTAGATGATGCGCAGTTGAGCTGTGGGTAGGTGGGTTAGTTGGCTAAGCACCGGGTAAAGGACGGACTGGCGAACATTTGATCATGTCAGTCAGGTCTTTCGCCATGCTGATTTTATCTCTCTTGAGGCCGTCCATGTTGGGCTGGTGGGACTTCCGACCGAGTGCAGATGGTGCTCTGGCGTGTAAGGAAAGTCAACGACAAAAAGTCGCAATTTGGTCTGGAGCGAGATCCGCGCACACCCATCTCAAATACCATGAACGGTCTCTTCCTCGCACTTTATTCATAGTTGGTAGTAGGTCTCGATGTTAGGAGGGACATCGGAACTCCTATTGCACGCGTTTATTGCTGGGATGTTGTACCTCAGTAGTTGGGATTATAGGTCGGTGCGCGAAACACGTCGTGCTCGCATAACGATGGATGGAGATCGCAGATCGATAAGCGGCCAGTTCTTACCCTGGGAAAAGATAGTCACATACGATGTCGAAAAGTCTCTGCAAATAAGAGCCGTATCCCTGGTGTAGGTGCACCGGGGCTCCGTTCCCGCAGATTGATACCGAGTCAATAACGTTGAGGAGTGTAGCGGCGCCTCCGACATATCCGTCTTAGAGGATGTTGGGAGATTGTCAAAGTTCGCGAGGTGTACACTGCTGGAGACAGCTGAAGAAGAGCGGATATGTGACTTGATATAGGTTTCAAACGATCACGCGTACGCCTCATGGCGCAGGTTCTCCATTGCATTCGTGTGAGGGGAAGAAACAGACATGACATCAATGAAAGTACACAAGAGAAACGAAAGAATACAAAAGAAATGTGTCAATAGATATAATGATTTTTGAAATGTGCAGACCCCCCTAAGTCTGGTACGCCAGGGCGTGGCTCACTTCTGATTGGTTGTAAGCACTGATTAGCCAATCAGGAGCGGCCCTGGGCGTAGTCTACCGAATTGAGACCTTTGGTAGTTGTATGCAGTAATTGTAACCAACGTAGGGTTCTATGGTGTTCTACAAAGATTAATCAAAGTAGACGAGCTCCTTCTTAGGTAATAACTTATCACGTCCTAACTTAATACAAGCGAGGGTGAAGCCTCTTATGTATCTAGAACCAGAAACCTCTGTACACTCGAGAATCGCAGAGGTCAGTAGCCAGATCATTCACACCAAAGGATGATTCGTGATGTGAGTTCACTGGGTGTTAGAATTGATCAGAAGCGTATAGACTGGGACATGCTTCGTGCTAGCGGGAAGGAGCGCAAGGCACGACAAACACTTTCTCACTTCCACAATACAGCTCGGGCTTCAGTAAGTCTCAATATACTCCCCCCCCCCCTGT
>JUDZ01009689.1:0-44692 GCA_000812845.1 Stagonosporopsis tanaceti
TGGAGTCTGGAGTCTGGAGTCTGGAGTCTGGAGTCGGGAATCTGGGGTCTGTGGCTTACATAGCTGTGCGTGCTGAGCTGAGCTGAGCTGTGTGGGAGAATAGGCAGTAAAAGGTATAATAGGGGATGGAATGGGGGATGTAATGGTAATGGTAATAGTTTATGTGATCTAGGATGCGAGCTGGGATGTGTGAGATGGGAGGGGCGATGCGTGAGATGGGATGTGGGATGTGGTGTGGGATTTAGGATGTGGTGCTTTGCGGGAATTCAGCTACATCATTGCCCTTTTCCAGGAATGCATGGGCATCATCGTCCGTCAGCTGGCAAATTTAAGAATTTCACCATTTTTGAAGTTGCTTGCTGTCCCTTGGAAGAGGAGATCAACTGACTTTGCATTTATTCGACCCGTCTAGTCTTCCAAGGGAGTGCCCAGATAACGCCTATAATACCCAGGACGGTGATGGTGGGTACTGAAGCATTCTGCAAATCATTGGGATGAGCGGTCAACCAATAGATCCAAAAGCTGAACGCCGAGATGAAAAGCACAAGATGGTAGACAAGAAGTGTTGCAAACGACAGAGCATAGTCTGCCTCAAGTCCAAACACAACATCTCCGGACTGACTTTGGCTCATGGCGAAGTCACTATCTTTTCGTGGAATCCGCTTCCAATGGTGAGAATTCAAGGGCAGAGGCCGGCATGAATGCAGAAACGAGGGCAGGAGGCGCCCAAGGCACTTTTGATCGCATGCTTTGAGACAAATTGAGAAGAGCTTCCCATCTATCAAGGGATTCTTGACTTTTGGAGGTCGCGGAGCATATTCGTAGAAGTTCTTGTAGCCATGTTCGTCGGGCAGAGCTTCGCCGCTGCAATAAATCCGCTTGGCATCGATAGTTTCGAACTAGGTTCATCAGAACTTTGACTCCTACATAGTCGGCAATATCACTCACTCGAACGAACTTGCAGTTTCGGAAGCGATAAGGGGAGAGGTAGTGTTGGAGGAACCACCGATGCTTGTCATGTCGAGCTTTGAGTTCCCGAAAGAATGACCGATCATTGTCAACTCCAGTCATCTTGATGGTCTCAATCTCTGCGAAGTCGTCACTTTGCATGCCGAAGACAACCCACGAAGAGGGAGCCTGTGAGGTGGGGAAACCACCCGGCGAGTTGACGCTTGATGTAGCCACGTTGCCTATACCAAGGCTTTGAGGAGGAAGCCCGTTGGGTAGCGGTTGAGATGGGCCCTGACTAAGTACTGACGATGAATTGGCTGCTGCCACAGAAGATGGAATGTACAGACGATGAGCTCTAGATGTGAACGTTGAGCTTAGGGTCTTCGCCAGGCCTGCTGAGACGGATCGATACAGAGCTTTGAGTTTAGCAATCCAATCGATTGGATCAACTGACGAGTCGCAACAGAAGCAGTTTGCTGGATGATTACCGATGCAGCCGAGCACCTGTTCTACTATATCTGCCTCTCTGCTAGTGATTTCCGTGAACATGCACTGCCCACAGAACTATGCACAGTCAGCCAATATTATGGCCTTAGTGTTGTTCTCGACGAATTACTCACCATCCATTGAAGTTGTAACTTGCCAGCGGGCAGTTCCGGTGTTCGAGCTGTGAACGGCCACCAATCCCACTCGGCTCTGGTGTAATCTTCAACAGCCGACTTCATCCTATTGCTCCAAGATGTGTTGCTTACAGAGGAAATCTTGATTGAACCTTTCGGAATGCATTCAAGCACTTGTCTGACAGAGGTTGGTAGAATTAACATCCTTATATCTTGAATCAGTGACTGGAAAGGCAGGCCCGCACGTAAGAATGCGTTTGCCTGAGTGATACTCGGAAACCGTTTTTGTTCAAAGTCAGACACGCTTTCGTCTTCGCTTTCGTCGCTGAAACCGTCGAGATCCTGTAAGTGATTTTCCATCTCGTTAGCTTCGGGCAATTCTATGTTCTGTTCCGTGTGCGAGTCTCCTGCGGCTGGCTTTCCCATATCTTGCTGTATATACACGCCCCTCGCCCAGTCTTCAAGTTCGGCTTTCTCCATCGGCCTGATGATCAATTCATCGAACCGCTTCGATGGATTCTCTTCATCAGGTTGTGCGAGATTGAGTATTTGCTGAGCTATACTCAAGCGATTTATGCGGGACTTCAAGACCAGAACGGTGTCTCTCTCCACCCGAGTTTGTGCAGTCGCTTGCAGATTCAAGACGAAAAGTTTAAAGATCCGCCGATAGTTCTCCTGGAAACGCGGTGTCCCTAGTTTTCTGAGCGCTTCTTCGTGCAGCGGACGAAGCTCTTCCATTCCTGCAAATAAAGAACCGAACTGCCGAACAGCTAGGAGCTCCGGCTGCGATCTGCTCGTCGCAAGCTGTGATCCGATGTCTTCATGATTGGAGTCTACTGACATACAATCGTCGTCGCCTCCATACTGCGGGAGATCCACAAGCGTGACAGAACGTTGTTCTGTCGAGTGTCTCTCCCGGCTCCCGGGTAACGTTACGCTCCCAACAGTAGAATCTGCTATAATCATTTGATGTGCCTCGTCCTTGAATAATTAGCCTCGTACCGCGTGATTTAAAGGTAGCGCTGCATTCCCTACCTTATACAGCTCTTGGTATGCTGTCGTAAGCGCTTCTGTTGACTTGATTCTGTTGGGGTGGTTTGCCCCGAGTGCTATATCTTTAACCTTCACTACAGCCTCCAGTAGCTCTGCTGCCTTTCCCAGCTGCCCATCTGCTTGGTATGCCAGTGCAAGCTCATGTTGTGACCCAAGTCGTGATGGGTGATCTTCTAACAAGGTATGCTTCTGAATATCGACCACGTTCTCGAACAACTCTATGACCTTCCGTATCTGCCCATTAGCTTTATACGCCATCGCGAGAGAGTGTTGCAACGTGAGGAGCGAAGAATGATCAGCACTCATGATCCCGATCACAAGTTCCAGTAGACCGATCGCCTCCTGTACCTGACCGTCTTGGTAGTATGCTTCTGCAAGTTGGCATTGCGATGCAAGTTGTAACGAGTTATCCTCACCGACGACCGAACTCATGATCTGAGCCATGATGGTCAGAAGCGCTGCTGCCTTTTTAATCTGTCCATCCATGAGGTACGCTCCAGCTAGCTCGTACTGTAACGTAAAGCATGGAAGATCGCCAGCATCTACCGTCTCTCTTGGTTTGACAATAGCCTCTAGTAGAGCTATTGCTTTTTTGACTTGCCCATTTGCGGAGTATGCTTGTGCAAGCTCCTGCTGGCAGTACAAAAAGTCCGGCCCTTCCTCTCCCAAATTACTTCTCAGTCTGGAGGACTCTTCCAACCACGTCACGGCCTCTGAAATCTTATCATCAGCTTTGAGACATCGACCGACCCAGATACACAATTCTGACTTCTCTTCCACATCATAGCCTTGACTAGAACCGAGCAGTCGCAACGCGTGCGGTAGATAGACGCGTCTCGAGTGTCGGTCTAAATAGCCATGGGCAGACAAAACTTTTACAGCATGCCTTATGGCACCTTCCACTACCTGTCTCAGATTACCACGCCTTTCAATCCAGATCCTCGTCGCCCGATGTACCAGGCGTTGGAAGTCATACATCTCCTCGCCAAGCTGCTCTTTTGCTTCACTACCGTCCGTAGATCTTCTTGTCAAGAACGAATACCCGCAGAGGGTGCCAATCGCATCTTCCATGGCTACTGACGATTCTCCCGGGAGCAGCGATCGTGGTATGGCTTTCCACTCTATGCAAGACATGAACTCCAGCAGACTTGCTGCTATTGCGTCGTTCTTGCGAATTTGAGTGAACGATACCACCCATGTTGTGGCCACTGCGTTCGCTGAACTAGAATACCGCGTGTCGTCGCGAAACTCCTTGCTCATGCAGCTGACAAAGTCTTGTTCCGTATTTCGAAGTAAATGCAGGTACTTGGAGATAGAGACGAGAGTTATATTCAAGTAGGCGGCTGCTTGTGCAATGGCGAGCGGCAGGCACGTCAGCTCGTCTAGCAAGTCGTCCACTGAACTGTTCGATTTCTTGTCGTCATGGAGAAGATCCTTTCTTGTTAATGACTTTGCGAGGAAGTCCTTAGCGTCTTGCGGGCTCATTGAACCTGTCTCTATAACGTCGCCGGGCGTCAGCTCTACCATATCCGGCGTGCGAGATGTGAATACTACGATGCCAATCTCGCTCTGTGGAAGGTAGTCAATGATGCCCTTTTGCTGTTCCGTCCCGAAGCAGATGTCAGTGTCATCAGCGTTGTCGACGACCAACAGCCACGGCCCAGCTGAAATCGAGCTCAGCCGCTGTTTCACGAGCTCCTTTGGATCCTCCTCTTTGATCGTGGCCGGTGGTATACCAAGCGCTGTTGCTATGTGCACACAGGATTTCTCGAAGCTCTCCATGCTCACTGCGGGCATCCAGAAGATCGATCGTCCAGGTTGCTCTTCCTGCACCAGCCACGCAAACTGCAACGCAATTTGAGTCTTGCCCGTGCCGCCGAGCCCAAGAATGGTCAGTTCTTGACAGTCTTGATCAACAAGTAATCTCCGTCGCAGCTCAGCAAGCTCATCGTGCCGGCCGATGAAACGACGATTTCTCGGGAAGGGTATGTAATAGCTCGGTGTGACTATAATTCAATGATAATTAGTAAAGATGAGCTATTGACGATATACGGCAGTGACTCCACGAACCACTTGCGTCTCGCATTATTTCCTTCGCCGTGCGCGACTTAGCCACTTCTGTAGAAGGTATTATTGACAACACATCTTTCGCGTACGCTGCCGCCGTTCCTGCTGCGTAAGGTCGCCAACGCTTGTTCTTGTGTCTGTCCGCGTAATCACAGATGCCCCGGACGACAAGACATGGGAAGCTGTTCATGAGCTCAGCAGCTTCCATCTCGAAGCACAGCACCCCGCCAAGCTCTGCACTGAGTGCGTCTCGCACAGCAGCATCCTTGATCACATAGTTGCCCGATGCGATGGTTCCATAGTGCACCATCACAGCGTGTCTTCGCGCAGGTCGATCGAATTCCTCCTCCTCGCACCCCACTTTGTATAGTACGTCTGACCCAGCAGCTTCGCGGGTAAAATGAGGCAGACGGTGGAGCTCAGAGAGGAACTCCAGCAACCTGCCCCTCCCTCTCATGTGCTTAGCCCGCAGTTTGGCGACTGCGTTCAGCAAAAGAGTTGGCGGTGCGTTAAGGGCTCCTGTGCGCTCGAATCCGCCTGTGGTAGCCTTGCCGACGTCGAACTGCACAACTCCACTATGGGTCTTGGAAGGTTTGGAGACTACAACATCTCCAAGTCGAACGTCCGCACTTTGGCTCGGAACACCGCCTCCGACGCCGACCATCAGACCAAATCGCATTGCCGGGAAGGTGGACTTCATTTGAACAGCAACAGCAGCAGCCGAGCTCGTGCCTGTTTGTCCCGCAGGTAGACAAGCGATGACCACATTGTGCTCCCCAATGCGCCCGCATGTGTAGAGATTCGAATCGCGAGCATCGTATTGAGGCGTGTCGTGCTCCTCATCGAGCATTTCTTGTGCGGCGGCCAGCTCAACGGGCAGAGCGCAAACCCATCCCACGGTGTAATCTTCACATCGCAACTGTTGCGCCATTTGCGGTCGTCAGAAGAGATAAGTTGTAAAAGGTGGGTTAGTGTAGTGGAGATAATCGTCCTCAGCCTCGCGGGGTGTTTCCAGCGCTTCTATGTGCCTGCTGACTGCCAAGCACAGCTGTCAGGCTGAGGCATGAAGGCGATAAACGCGGCATCTTCATTGGGTGGTATGTGCAAGCAAGAGGCGAAGTCGTATAGCACAAAATAGAGGAGTTTGGGTGAAGCTGACGTAAAGTCCTATATGGCCAGGGCATAGGCGATCTCGTCCACGGTGGCTTTCATGCTTGTGTAATACGACACAGTCATTTCAAGGAGCGTGATTAGGAGAGGGTTCGCATGAAGGACTTTGAAGGCATGGCACAGCCGAGTACGCAAAGTGCGTCTTTATTGGCTGTCTATACGTTTCGTCTCACACACAACTGGTGAGATAGTCCGATGACAAGAAAACGTTCGGGATGTTTGGGATGAAAGCAGATTTCGTCAGGTGATCTGTGCTGATTGAAATTACGTCAGCATGTGCACGTGGATGGCACCGACGACTTTCAATTAGAAGCTCAAATCACCCACTCAGCCAGATATATCGCCCATCGAATCAGCTTGTCATCCCAAGTCGCAAAATTGAGCTCCATAGCGTTGTTTATACGTGATGCACCACTCCATCGTCTTGAGGTAGGTCGCACGAGACGATTTAACCTGATCGCCAGAAGCAAGGCTACGGAGCGAGAAAATATTGCACACGTTCAAGCGCTCTTATTCAAATATGGAGATGCAATCACTAAGATCGAATTCGGATATCTCTTCTACCTTTCATGACACACAAACTTAAAGGTGGTACTATACGCCGCAATGCTATCTCGCTTTGCTTCTACGCAGTGCGCTCATCAACAAGGACACCAACACGACTTACTCACCGCTACAGATACTTGCGAGGTCTAATGCAGATCCTGAGCAACAAAGTAGCCCTTGCCAGTTTCAAAGCGTTTGCTACATGTCGCTGTAGCGCTACGACGAACACAAGAAGAACTAGCAACGCATGGAGTCTGCTTCTTGCACGGACCGATCTCTGTAACTGGTACACTTATCTTCAAAGTTTTTAATCGCCTTCGCACGCTTTGCCGAAGTGGGCTCATGCTCACACTTAGGATGTTCCTGAGCTGCCCGCTTCCGCTTGTTCGATGTGCGTGGCTTCTACAACAGTCAAGGAGTACGCTGAGATGTGACGCCCCATGAGTAAGCCTATGATCGGCGCAGAATATGACCTGATTCTTCTTCTTCGTCAGAGCACTCACCTGACGCCTGAACCGGGACAGCCTTTGTCTTCGTTCGAGACTTAGCTGCTTGGCCAGAGCGATTGGACTTCTTGCCCCCGGGTTTTGTGGATTTAAGAGTCCCGTTCTGGTCGGTCCGCGGATGTTCGCTCCCCGCACGACTGGCAAGCAGCTGAGCCTCATTACGGCCATGCACGATCCACTGCTGGCGTCGCTGATTCTGGACCATCATCGTCTTCGCGCCTGACATCTTCTGCTTCGGCGCACCGACTAGAGCCTCAATTCCCTCGCCTTTCAACAAATTATCGCAAAGGTTCTTTGAGAATTTGAGCATAGCGGAAACGGCGTGAATGCGCTCTTCGAATGTGAGATTTCGAGAAACCTTCAGCTTTTTCAGAGCTTCCTCGCAATATATGTTTGAGATTTTGGGGCCTTGGGCGTGCAGGCGCTCCGCGAAGTCAAGCATGTGCCAGCACACCTTTTCCATCTCCTGGAGGTTGTAGTAGTCGCCACCCTCCCAGCGCTTGCGGAAAGAGTATCCAGTTTGGTTGTCCTTGCATTCAGAAGTATCCTGGAACGCCTCGAGCATCATTAGCACATACTGTGAGCGGTGCTCTTGAGTTGTTGGGATGCTCTTGTCAGGGAACGGAGCGCGCCAGTCTGACTCAAGGAAGCGTGAAGCCATTACTGACTCAGCATCACGGAGGCTTGTGAAGGCCAAGGCGCCCTGGAGCGCCAATTCACGGCGGATGGGTCGAGCAGCATCCTTATTTGTTGTCTTTGTGCTGCGACGGATCTTCCGAGGTCGCTCAGTTCCTTCAGAAGAATAGTCTGTTGATGAGGAGTCTGACTCACGAGCAGCTTCAAGAGATCGCTTTTGGGTTGGTATTATGTCGTAGGGGAAAGGCTCAGCATTCTGCAAGAGCTGAATTTGCTCGAGCGAGAGAATGTCTTGCTGTTGTGAAAAGTCTTGCGCCTGTGGGAGAGCTTGTGCTAGCTGGTACTTTAGGGGGGAGGCCAATCGCAGCTCATTAGTAGGCTGCTCTCCAAATTGAGACTGTATCGACGTGCATAGGTCCATATCAATCTGGTCTCCGAACTGCAGAAGAGGGACCAATGCAGATTGAGGCTGTGGTTGGAATAAAGGGGTATGCTCGTTAACGAATGCTTGCCACACCTGCTGTTCGCCATTGTTCGATACTATAGTTGTCGGGTGAGTTGGAGAAGGTCCAGATACGTTTTGAGCATACATCATAGCCTCAACTGGCACTACAACATTTGCGTTCGTATACGTGGGCGTCAGCATGGACGAGGCTGCCAGTAGTTCCGGATCGAGAACCAAACCGTCATCGTGTAGCTGAACAGGTGTCGGACGCGGTGCTAATAGTCCAGGCTGTGGAGCAAGGGCAGTTGCATCAGCATTGTAGTCAAGATCTGAGAGAAGGGCAAAGGAGTCGTCGAAGAAGTCCTGTTGGTCAGACAATAGAAAATCGGCAGCCTGAAAAACACTACCGCCAAAGGCAAAGGTTACAGGTCCTTGGGACTGTGCAGGAAGTTCTAGCTCTCCTGGCACGTCCTGCGTGCCTTGGACGAATAATTCGGATCCCTCGTTGAGGCGACCGTTGTTGACTACCAGGCCAACAGCCTTGTTGTCGTTATTGTGCAAGTCAGATTTAGACAACTGGTTGCTGCAATCCATGTTGAAGGTCTTAAAGAAGATTGCTCGTTTGACGTTAGTTGGATTGGTGTGGATGAAAATTGCAGTTGCTTGGAGAAGATCAAGAGACCATAATGATAATACGCTCGACTCTAACAGTGTACGCAGAGCTGGTGAAAGGCTTCCTGCCTTTGTATTGACTGTACACAGTGATGATTCTCAGACTTTCTATCGAAATACTTGACTGGCAGATGTAATGCAGGCGATCGTAGATAGGATCGCAATCATGGCCCAAGAGCGGTTGATGAATGAGAGCAGTGACGAACAGTAACAAACAAGACGCAATCAACGGGTCATGTAATGCTGACAGAGATGAAGCACACGATCTCTCGGGCTGTTGATGGTGTATCAATCATTAGCGATGCTCACAGTGCCGCATCGCCGAGATTGCAAGGCACTGTGCTCATGAACAAGGAAGTACAATGTATCGGTCTTACAACGCACATCCTATTCGCATTCCGTACTAGGAAAATCGTGTCATTGTTCAAGCGTCGCGCAATTCACAGCGTGATGGATCTCTTTGGAATCGTCTAGCGAAAACACTGGAACTGAAATCAAATGATCACACAAATTACGATGGGGCGGCTATGCGTTAAGAGCAAATAGTCTATCGTTGCAGAATTCTGGAAACCTGGATGGCATATGCACTCATGCTCAACGATAAAAGGGATGGTGTACTGGAGGGCATTTTGAGAACAAAGACGATACGCAACAAAGAAACGGTCGACTGCCCTCACTACACAATTCACAAAACACAATTTCATAAGCACAAGAAGTTTATTAACGTAGATGAGGACGCTATTGCCACGTGCGTCGTAATGGATCTCTCATGCTGGCCTAGAGATGCTGACTTGAAGCACTCAGGATTTTGGCGAATGCTTGAACAACAAGGAAGTGGTCTTGAGGAAGAAACTCATCGATATTCATCCAATCTCTACGAGCAAAACACCTTTTTATAACTATCCATCTTAAAGATCCTTCATAATGTCACCAATGGCGTCCGCACCACTGCCTCCGCCTTTGAGGTCCTTGTTGGTAGCTTGGATCAAGACTCGCCTGTAACTCGTCAAGCTGGGAATTCCATCGTCCGTTACCTCAAGAATCAGATGTAGCAACTGCCCTTGAGCAACCGCCTTCCGGCTCATCAGTTCTACTGCGCACTTGTCCGGCGGCGGTAAAGTGACTTCGACTTTCCTGCCCTCATCATCAAGCTTCTTGATCTGCAGTTCCGAAACTTCGGCGTCCACCCACCACTGCGTCGCTGTGGGCTCGCGGTAGTGCCACCACTTGTATGTGAGTATTCCACCATCGGGATCGAAGGTACCGCTGGCATCGAGAGTGACAGAGGTACCGGCTTCGGCGTCAATGCGCACAGGTGTGAGATCTTTGGTGCCGTTAAGTCGAATGACGGGGTGATGGTTTGCTTTGCTGAATTCGGACTCCATGCTCCATTTGATTCTTGCTGCGAAGTCGTTCTGGAATGCATCGCGCCAGCGCCAGATGGTTGAGTGGTTCGATGTGTGGGTTCTGCCGTCGAGACCTTTCACGCGGTCCACTGCATCGCTATAATGATTGCTGTTCAAGCCGACGCCGCTGATGTCTGTCCGGGCATAACGACCACCCCACGAACCGTAGTCAGGACACTCTGGTACACCGAGACCATTTTGGATGAGGTAGAGGAAGGTGGGTGTATCACCTTCTGGAATGAACAGGTAATCAGGGTACGCGCTGCCAAGTGGACCAATCTGAATGTTCTCTTTGATCCAGCTCTTCTCCATCTTTGAGAAGTCGGGACCACCCTGGTCGAAGCCATAGTACTTCTCTCCTGAGATTCCGGTCCAGGCAGCCATACCGTACTGGTTCCAGCCGTGCACCGAAGCGATGTAGAAAATATCGGGGAAGTTGTTACGGATCCACGCACCCGTATCGTCCTGATCAGAGATGGCATACACGCGAAGACGTGACAGCAGGCGCTGAGAATCCTCGGGTGTGTACTTGTCATCGATTTTGACCAAAGCCTGAGCGAGTGTGTTTGTGCCACCCCAGCACAGGATCCAAAGTGGTTGTGTCGATGGTGCAACAATGCGGTCGTAGAGTAGTTGGCCTCCAGCAGACAGCGGTAGATCCTGCCCCACTGCTGACATTCCATATGTCTACCCTCCCATCAGCATTTTGAATTTCTGAAAATCTCCGTTTTTCACAGTTGAAGCCTACCTCGGCGCCCTTCTTAATCAGGCTGCGCAGATGCTCCGCACTTGGGTAAGGCCAATCGGGATGAACATGCTTGTTCAAGTTGTCGATGGCATCCGCATACGCATCGATGATTTTCTCCATGTCCTGCGGACACACCTTGTTCTTCATCCAAGTGCTTGTACATGCTACTAAGCCTTCGGTCTCGAACTGGTTCGCATACAGAAGATAGCGGCACAGCGACTCCGCATCATCAGGCTCATTTGAGATGTCCGAGAGGATGAAAACGCGGGGCTTTTGAGGATACGTTTGCAAATTTTCTGTAGCCATTGCGATGTACGTTCGGATGATTGCTTGAGAAAAGCTTATGGTCTCAATCAAGTTGTAACGAGGGGACTACGCGCCTTTTCAAGCTCTCACGCTGCTGTGCGAGGCCAAAGTCACACAGCAGCAACCCGAAGAAGTGCCTCGCAGGTCCAAAAGTGGGGCCATTGTGCTTTGTCCAATGTCGATGAATCTGGAGGGGTTAGGCACTACTTCGGCAGCGCTTGTGCGTTGGGCGAGCCGGAGTTTTGAGCACTTCAACAACTCACATCCATCACGATAACATCAAATCGAGCTATCGTGCCATCTCGTTGCAGAGTACATGATCAAGATCATCTACCGGAGAGAAGATAAGATCTGCATGCAGACAAAACCCGAATGCCGGCCACCGCTATCATGCCTGCGCCACAACTATACCTTTTTGGGACAGCTCAGCCATGCTTGGCTGACGGTTGCCGTTGGAAACACCGTGATAATCGACGAAGCGGTAAGGCTGTGTAAAGCGTACCTAATCCACGCACGGTGTCTCAAAATGATCAGCACACCAAAACCGTATTAGAGTCGAGGAATAACAACCAAGTTGCCCTCTTTGTCGCGACAGAGCACAATAACAACACTCTACCAAAATGTTTAAAAAGGAGGGGACTGTAGAGGGTAAAAGGCTCTATTTCATGTATTCAATTTTTGCTGTTGGCGTTGTTTGAAAGTAGTAGTGTCTTTTGTGAGTGTGGGTTTTTTTGTCACCCCTGCTGTGCCACGTAGGTCATGATCGCAGTTGCAGCATTTGTGTATATAGCGTCGCACTCCGCCATCTGGATGCGCACAATCCTCAAAACATCAACTCGCAAATCCGTATATTAAATTATAATGACATCAATCCAATCAAAAGTTCAAGAAGCAGCCTCTCAACACGCTCAACTACTCCAGGGCCTCGCCGAGACTGATCAGGCACCATCTCAGTTGCAGCAACTAGATGCTTATCTCAAAGGCCTAAGAGCGCAAGAAGCAAGCACCTCGAAACGCGTGGAGGATTTGCGCAAGAAGACGAACACCGAACTGGAGGACCACGTAAAGTACTCCGAATCCACTTTTCGACGCCTCGCACACAAGGCCACAGGCCAGGAAGAACGCTTTGCGGAGAAAGCCGAAAAAGAAGAGCGGGAATACTTCGATGCAATGCAAGAGCAGAAGACAGCGGAGGAAGAACTGGCATATGTCCGACAGCTAAAGGCAGAAGCCAAAGCCCAAAGACAAAATGTCCACCGCGACACCAATCGCCACCGTGATCTCCAAAAGCAGCTCGACGAGCTCTACAGTTCCATCTTCGCCGGCCAGACCCCTGAGTTCCCGGAGGAAGACCGTAAGGAGGAGACATGCAAAGCCGCATTTCAACACGTACAGTCCGTCCACGAGAAGCTCGAGAAAGAGCGACATGTGCTATTCCTGCTCCGCCAAACCAGCACTAAACTCAGCGAAGCGCGCCGCCATCTCGATGATGCGCATAGCATGTCTCAGTGGGACATGTTCGGAGGTGGTACCATGGCCTCGATGCAGAAGCTTAGTCTACTTGAACGCGCTGAGAGCAGCATACAGCAGGTCCGCATGTTGCAACAACATTTACAGCAGAGCGCGCCTCACCTGCCCAGTCTCGGCCAGCTTAATATTGCTTCTGGAAGTATCTGGGGGGATGTTGTTTTCGACAACATCTTCAGTGACATGGAAATGCACGACAAGATCAAGGACTCCGAGGCGCAGGTCTCGAAGGCAGGGCACGAGTGTGGTGAGATGGTTAGGGAGAGTGAACAACGAGAGCAGCGCTTGCTTGGCGATGTAAGAAGCTTGAACGAGCAACTGAAGAATGCCCGTATTGAGCTTCACAGAGTGAGGGAGGCTGCGTTCAAGGGTGTGCTGGAGGGCCGTGGTGAGGAACAGTACCAGGCACAAAAAGGGATAGCCTGTCCGAGTTGGAATGCGAATGGTGCTTCACAGAGATGTCTTGAGGTTTCTGAGTGGCCAGTACCTACGTTCAACAGTTTTCATTGGTCCTTCTGGGATCGACACTAACATTCGTTTTCCAAACTGCTTATGCCCCTCCTTGTATCAGCCGCCAACAGACGCGGCACCGCCGGTATACGCTGCCTGAATTAGATGGGGATGATTTTCCTATAGTTCAATGATATCCACTTCGTATTCGCACAGCGGTTTCAGCTCTCTTTCGGTCGTGTTGTTCATCTGTGACGTTATCGTCAAGCTTCGAAATGGCAGGTATCTACCACGTTGAGATGCGCCTGCACCGTAGATATCTCTTGTACATGCTTGACCTCTACCAAATCTTCACGCACGACAACTCGGATCCTTGTAGCCAGCTACACGTCATGCCGAGATTCAGGCCCACCCGGCATCAGCACAAAGGGTCCAGAGCTACGCCACCTAGCATCGCAGTAGCATTAGTCTGCCGAACAACACTATTCCAAGCTGGCCTCCTTCCGTGAGACAGACTGCCCCTCTGATGTTGGCAAAACTGCAGTAGGGTACGCGGTCAAGAGACCATCACGACCGAAACCATGGTGTTGCAGTCCGTGCTCAATCGATGACCGCATCTCTGCTGACAGCATGCGCGTCCATGCGGCGGACATGCACGACTACGGCCCCTCAACAACTGGTAGACGCCCGCACCGGATGAAAGATCTATCAATTGGTCGTTTATTGAGCCCTTGCCGCATAGCCTTCAGTCATGGACCCTCTGCTATCTGTCGCAGAAGATGCCATCGCACAATCGCGAACGCCGACCCCTCCTCCGACCCCTCCCGGGCGCTTGTGGGCAATAGGCGATATCCACCTTTCATTCAAGGGCAATCGCGAAGCTCTCGAGAAGCTGCAGCCCCGGCCGAACGATGGGCTGATCTTGTGTGGCGACGTTGGTGAAAGTGTGGAGCATTGCAAACAGGCATTCGAAAAGGCTACAGCATGCTTCAGGCGTGTCTTCTGGGTACCTGGTAATCACGAGCTGTATACGATGCCTTCGCAGAAGGAGAACGGACCACGCGGCGAGAAGAAGTACATGGAGTGTGTAGATGTTGCGCGCGAGTACGGCGTATGGACGCCCGAGGACGAGTTCACAACATGGGAGGGCGAAGGAGGGCCAGCGGTCATTGCGCCCATTTTCACGCTTTATGACTACAGCTTTCGGCCCAAGGATGTAGAGCTGAAAGATGCGCTGGACTGGGCACGAGAGAAGGACATTGAGGCAACAGACGAGCATCTGCTGCATCCGGATCCATACCCCTCACGCATTGCTTGGTGCAATGCGCTCGTTGAAAAGACAGAGAAGAAGCTCGAAGCTGCGGTTGCTGCACATCCAGACACACCCCTCGTCATCATCAATCACTGGCCACTTCGAGAGGACCTGGTCACACTGTTTCGAGTGCAACGCTTCTCTCTTTGGTGCGGTACAAAGAAGACGGAGGACTGGCACAACAGATTCAATGCAAAGGTCGTCGTAAGCGGGCATTTACACGTAAGGCGTACCGATTTTGTTGACAACACTCGCTTCGAGGAAGTCTCGTTGGGATATCCAAGGCAATGGCAGGAGTGTCAAGAACGAGGATTGGACATCAATGACCTTCTGCGCGAGATCCTGCCTGGATCTGACATGCCAAAAGGTGAGAGGGAGACTATATGGAGGAGATACGGCTGATGCATCGAAACTGCACAACTCTCGGTTGTTACGTTTTAGCTGCGTCCGGTATCTTATGGCCACGCCCACATCACCAGATCTTACGACTACTGTCTCAGCACATCTCGCCGTGATATTCGCCGCATTTCCACCTAGTCACTACACGCGGTTCCTGATTGGCTGGTGCGCGTTGAGGATGGGTATGCGGACACCAGGAACGCGCTGCCGTCTGTCAATCAGCCGGAAGATATCCTCGACTATGGTATCGCACAGCGGGAACAGCCTTCCAATCGCTATCTTCGCATCTTTCACGTTCACACATGCTGCGCGACTGCCCTATCGAACATCTGTGCACCTTCCCCATCTGTTGCAGACTAGCGTCGGCACGCGGACCAATCCTTCGGCAGTCTGCTCGCACGCCGAGCCACAGCCTCTGCTCTCATTCGACAATCGCGATTATAAGGTTGCGTGACCTGCCAACGGCGATATTAAGATTGCCGATCATTCAGGAGCGTTTGCTTGAGCGGGTGCTTCCTCCGATCCGAACAGCATCCTAGGCCTACTCTTGGTTATTTCGAAACAATTACCTGCGTTACAGCTGCACAGATGCGATGGCTTCAATGCTTGTACCCTGCCACATGGCTTCTAACTCCAATCAAGTGACAGCCTTGTGGCCATGTGCGGTTCGTGCATGCACTTGCGTGCATACTGACAGCGGGCGCAACGCCTAGACAGGAACAACTGATTACATAGTAGGCGTGGTGTGATCGAAGAGCTTCAGACCTGGCTGCAAGCGACGACGGATCTGCAGATGTATAAGAAGTGCGGCGATTCTTGTGAAGCATGAAGAAGCAGCCAACATTCCCGCGACCTCTGGCCTCTTTACGTCGTGTTTGATTGCCAACCCACAACAGTGACGACGATCTTTCCGCGCATTCAGCATAACATTAGTTAAAGGCCGACTCTTTATCCCGACCTTAAGATGCTCTTCAACTTACAATCGCTGGCTGTTCAGCTCCTAGCGGCGGCAACATGCGTCTCTGCTCTGCCCACCTTTCTCGAGAAGCGGGCTGTGATCAACCATGATGCAGTTGTTGGCTTTGCTCAGGCTGTTCCTTCTGGCACTGTTGGAACGCTGATGTTGAAATACAAGCCGTACCTTAAGGTCTTCAACGGATGCGTTCCGTTCCCTGCCGTCGACTCTGCAGGCAACACAGGGTAAGTCTGCTGATCGTCCAAACATGCTCGAGTGCTGAAACCAAACAGCGGTGGACTTGCAACCAGTGGCGATTCGAACGGTGGATGCTCTGCATCTCCTGGCCAAGTGTACGCCCGCGCCGGAACTTACAACGGCAAATTCGGAATCATGTACAGCTGGTACATGCCGAAGGACTCCCCCTCCACTGGTCTCGGCCACCGCCACGACTGGGAGAACGTCGTCGTCTGGCTTTCCGCTCAGACCACTTCCGCCACGATCACTGGTGTAGCCATCTCTGCGCACGGCGACTACCAGAAGAACTCGTCTCCATCTCTGCAGGGTACTAGCCCGAAGATTGGCTACATCAGCTACTTCCCGGTCAACCACCAGTTGATTGCTACAAACGACCTCGGTGGCCAGCAGCCGCTGATTGCGTGGGATAGCTTGACTGCGGCCGCAAGAACTGCCATTGAGAACACTGTGAGTAGATTCCACCCCCTGAGATGTGTTAGCTGACTCCTTTGAAGGACTTCGGCTCTGCAACACCTAGCTTCAGGAACAGCAACTTCCAGAGCTACCTTGCGGATGCATACTTTTGAGCCAGCAATATTAATTGAAGAACGCGCGCACGGCGTTGCATTCTCATCATCAGAAAAGGATAGATAATAACTTTGTTACTCCGTCTTTTCCCGTTCATACTTGCGTATTGAGATTCTTTGTCTCCACATTTAGGTCGCCTTGTTCAAGCCTTTGTCTAACAGCATGCTTATCGCGCCGAACTTCCATGTTTTGTGATTCCATGTATTTGTTGCTACTCATACACTATTTGGTCGCAACAGCAGAATAAGGGGCTGCCTGCTTGCGCGCGAGTATACTGATCGCAAGCAGCTTGCCACTAAACGGGGCGTTTGACTGGACTGTACATCCACCTCCCGTGCTATAGAAGATGGGAATCTTGCCGTGCACGAACGCTCGTGGGCGGAAGCTTGCAGGCTTGCCCGCGTATATACCTTTTCAAAGTATGTCAACACATCATGGTACATAGCGAGGGTTACGCTGACACGCAATAGAATACTGTCGTCGTTATAGATACGATGGCGACCTTGTCAGTGTCGCCGTCGCCTCCCTGTCCAGCAGTGAGAGTGAATACCTCCCTGATACGCCACTGCTCGAGTCCTGTGGTGACTAAGGCCACAGGACACAGCTTTCACACTACTCCAGTCTACAATGAGTAGTACTTTCACCGAGCTTTGCGCTGTGCGTGCACGGCGAACGCGGTCGTTATATTCCCTCCCAGCATTGAGCAGACAAATGCCATATCCACCACAATCACTTCAACCCTTTCAACCGACTCGATCAACTTTACACTGAACGGCAGACTCTCTTCGTCGTCACCCTTTGACATTGTCTTTAAGCATACCTTTTTTGACCACATTTTTTTTGATCTACCTTTTCCATTCCTTCACAGAGTGTAATCATTGACGTTGTGCATCACCATGGTCAACCAAGATTACTCGTCGTACCCACTGTATGACAATACGACTGCCATCGCAGAACCAGACGTCGCCAACGACGAGGACACAACCCTGGTGGCGCAACCACAAGCCCAGCCACCCCCTTTCCACCAGCAGTGGCCCAATGCCGCGTTCTCCTGGGCTCGCTCCGCTGCAAATGTTGGGATAGCACAACAGCCGGTGCAAGTATCGATGCCGACTCCTGATGGCATCGGATTTCTCGTTTGGCTCCCACGACAAGACGACTACTACTCTTGGTATGGCGAGGATAGAGAGATCTTCTTGGGGGCTCTTGCAGCGATGGGGATAGATTTGGACTGGTGGAATCTCGATCGGTACTTCAAGCAGGCTCAAGGTCAAGGAATTAGCATGCCGGAGCAAGAAAGGGTACAAAACCAGGACGTTGCGCCCGCGCAGCTGGATGTAACTCAGATTAACTCTCCTGATGAGTTTGATGATTTGTTCGGCGATGCGAGTATGGCCTTCGGGTCGATATTCGGAATGCCGATAGTTGAAATGCCGCTCGGTGGCTCAGACCTATCGAATGCCATTGAGGTGGGAGACGACAACGCTCCAAACCGCGCCCAGAACAATTCCAATGTGGACAACGCGTTACCCCAGGGCGAAGCACCTGCCGAGGAGGCTGCCGACGAGTGGGAAGCTGCTCTGCAGTCTTCTCTTGACAACGCCGATCAAAATGGAGAAGACAGCATCCGAGGCGGAGATGTTGCGACGGATTCTCTCTTCAAGACAGATGGCGAAGAGGACGATGGCAACGAGACCGAGGATGATCAAGGCACAGGAGTCGCGCAGCCCGCCAAGGTCGGGCCACTGCAACCGTCATCAGCGACGGACCATGTCACGCTGCAATTCCGTAGCGCCCAAGAGCTTCTGGACTTCAAGAACAAGCTTAGGGTCGCACAGCCTGTAGATCCAACGGTTCCAACAACCATGGCAGCAAAACTGGCATGTGTGTTGCGCTTGAAGAAAGCCATGATGGACCCTGCCTTCGCACGAGACAAGCGTGGTTCTTCGTACGACAAGCGATGGGCTAAGGCACCGGGTGAGCTATACTACGACGAGGGCGGCATTGAGCTTGTGGCACACGAGATCTACGACCGAACCGTAGAATTCGTTCGATTCGGTCCTGGTGTCTTTGTCTGCTACGACAAGGACCACAAGAAGAAGTACGAGGCTTCTTTCAAGACTTTCACGTTCCAGGAGCGTATTGACTTAATAGTCGAGCTTTTGCTACGGTCCAAAGATCGTGTCAATGGCCTGATGAAGCATCAGGGACTTGACGATGTGGTTGGGTTTCCGGAGAAACTCAACGTGTCGTCTGACCGAAACCACGGCTTCAATGACAAGCGTGCCTTGGAGCTGGCAATTGCCAAAGCTATTCGTGAGGCGGCGCCTGGAACTGCGGTAAAGGACATAATAGATGAGGTGCATGAAAAATGGGCCCAGAAGTCGAAGTCTGCCGCTTCGGGCGCGCAGACTGGAGCCGTTGATAATGCGGATGGAGATGGTCCCACACGATCTTCCGCTGCAGGTGGCCCCGAAACCCAGCAGGATGAAGCAAGCAACCCTGCGTCAGCGGGCGATAACGGATCGGCTGGTCCACGGCAGTCTACTGCCTCTCGGGCTGCCAAGCGCGGCGGAGGCAACGGCGGCACGACTTCACGGGGACCAGCGCCTGTGCCTATTGGCTCGCAGGTAGCTTCGGCTGTAGCTCCTGGTATGCACCGTTCAGCTCGAGATCCAGGGGCTGCTCCGTCAACAGGTGAAGCGCCGACAACTTCTCGCCGCAAGCGCTCACGACCTGCAGCGGTCGAACCGGCAGCGGAGTCATCTCCTGCACCAAAGCGCCAGAAGGTTGCGGCTACGGCGATGCAACCATCAGCACCGCAAGTCTCAACTTCTGTTCAGTCTAATTCACCACCATCAGACGACCAGGACCTGTATGCCCCGCCGTCGCCACGGCTTCGACCAGCTACTCAACCGCATACGCGAGCTGATCATGCTCAGAGCGCGACCCCAGCTACCGAAGAAGAGCAAACGATACCGGATCCCATTCCGGCACCCACAACATCAGCCACTCCAGCCACGGCCACTCCTGTCGCGGCCACACCAGCGTCAATTGCCACCTCCGTGCCACGGGGTCGTAAGCGCACAGCAGAGGAGGGGGGTGAGGTGCCATCGTCTCCAAAACGTGTCCAAACGGCCGCTCCGGCACCAACCGCTCCAGCACCGGCCACACCAGCCCCGGCTACGCCCGTAACATCACGAGGTCATAAGCGCTCTGCCGAGGACGAGGTAGAGCCTTCATCAGGCCCAAAGCGTCGCCATGCCCGGGGAAAAAAGGCTTGATGGGAGCTCACCTCATCAGCGGAAGCCTGGAGTGTGATCGCGATTCTTTTCTTTTGGAATTCTGATATGCATTTGCCAAGTTTGGAGTGTTATTCCCTTAGCTTTGGATCAATCTTAGCGAAACCCAGTCGATTAATCAGATAAATCGATTGGATATGATGTCGAGTAAGGAGATGGGATGGAGGAGGGCATGGTTTGGCGTTTCGCCTTTGGACTTCGCGAAACCTGAGCCGTTAGTTAGAACAATGGATCAGGTATGACTACAAGAGACGGAGTAGTTGCAATGACGCATAGTGTGGTGTTTTCTTCCCTCGGGTTTGCAATGCTCAGCGATATCTCGAATGGTGTTGATTTGTTTGAACTGCTATGTACCCGATTTTTCGTCGTCGTGGAAAGTAGAGAACGATGTTGAGACTCACTGAAGCTATTTGTGCATCATTTAAATGCATAAGACAAGGGACTTGATGTTTCCAGTTGCTCTCAGTACGAAGACCGTGGTGAAGAGAGTAGCGATGAGACTCAAGGCACTGTAGCTCACGTGACCTTAGACGCGTGACTGGCAATACGTCTTGATGTCTGCTTGGCTAAATTCATGTGTTCTGTTCTGGGGAACAAACAATATTTAGCAGTTCTTAACACTGGACCAAAATCCAGCCTGGCTCGATTCTTGTTCATGTCGACTTTTGTTCTCGGTCTTGACCTCGATGGACTCAGTCTTATGCCCCACAATGCCAACTGACTCGACTGTCGGTGCTATGCGGATATCAATGGATCTTTCAGCATTGACACTGACTGGAGAAATGAATATATTGTTTTCTAGGCTCTCGTGCCTCTAGCAAGCTGAAGTCGATACGCTTGAACGACAAGCATTCGATCACACTGTGGTGTCAGCCGCCGTACTTCCCTCTGGATCTGATTTGCGTATAGAAATCGTGTTGAGATATAAGGCCTAATGACAAATCTTCACGCCGGTTTAAGACTTATCGTTTCATGAAAGTGTCTTTTCAGATATATACTATGATAACCTCTGGAGTTCATTTCCAGAAGGAACTGTTACATAACTTCATCTCTCCAGTCGTTCGAGCCGAGTTTGGAGTTCATGTCTCCGTATATAATCAGCGTTAATAAGCGATACTGCTAGCGACAATGTGGCCAGTTGCAGGGAGATTACGCTCTGTGCTTCGACGAGGAGTACGTCGCCATGATGTTTCACTGCACAGCTTTTCACTAACACCAAATTCTGGGCGCAAGTGATGCTCCTCGCAAGAAATACGCTAGTCGCTGCACGCGCTGTCTGTAGACGGTGAAGTATATCAACACTTACAGCTTCCAACCGACTCCACCACCAGCGCAAACGCATCCAGCCGATTCAACCACCACGTTATCAACTCAACATATCAGACACTTTCGTCGAAACATCCAGTTGTTGCCGAATCTGTACACCGCGGGTCACCTTTTCGCTTTACTTCTATCGTTCCGATATCGTGCAACAATATAGCACATCCTTCCGCGAACATGGTTTCTGGCACCACCCCCGAGTCTCCTTTTCGCGAACAGCCCCGCGCGCATTTCCAGTCAAGCTCAACTCCAGACCTGTCCTTACTGGTCGAATACATGACCGAGCAAGTTCCTATTGTCACACAGCATGAAGGCTTTGCTCCAGCTCAGCAACTTGGATTCGAGCAATACGCTCAGGCTGTCGCATCGGAACACAACCAATTCACGAACAACACCACGACGGAGCAGAGCCCCAGCAATGCGGCCACAGGACTCGAAACATCAGAGATATTCGATCTCGGCGATTGCGACTTTGGCGAAGTTGATTTGACGACGCACATTACGTCTGAAGATCTCGAGGCACTGGCAAACACCCCGATTGAAGAGTTGTTAGGCGATAGTGCCAACAGCAACTCTGCCAGCAGCGGCGACGATGTTTCCGCCACTGGAGGGACACCAGAAAGTGTTGGACACGAACAGATAGTAGTGTCGACACAACCACCTCGACCCATGCGGCTCCTGACAGAGGCCTTTGTTCCAACGCACCAATTTTGTGAGGGATCCCAACTTGGGTCTTCACAGCCCGAAGTTAGATCCGATTCCGATAAGACCATCACATTTCCTACGAATAACTCATCGTTACATCAGTGCGAGAAAGATCAGACCGGTTCCCATGTGCAGCCAAGGCCCTTTTATCAACGCTTCCGCAACGCTGACCCAATCTCCTGGCCGCAGATGGCCGCGATGCAAGGACTCTGCCCACCCCCGGATCAACACAGCATCGAACATTCTGGGAGGACAGTTGTGTACTGGCTCCCTTGTCAGGTTGACTTTGACTCGTGGGAGCGGAAGGACGCAGAGATCTTCAAGTTTCGTCTTTCGCAACTCCACATTCCGGTAGACTGGAAACAACTTCCGGCGTACACTACAGCTCCCCAACAATCGCGACGTACAGGCCACTTTTCGAATACGCAAAATCCAACGCTTGTTCAACAAGGCGTGCTGGATCAATCTACGTCTTCTCGGACTCCTTTTAAACAGACACACGCGCTGCCAACAGTGCAGCCCCAGGCCAGTTTGCCAAGGTTATCGCTTGGCCCAGGTCCGGCATTAGAGGATATTTCACGGGGCTCCCAGAATCAGGTGGAAATTCCAGCCGCTCCGCCAGCAATCGCGAAGCCCACAGTTTCACGTCAAACCGTTGCCATGGAAACCCAGCCAACCTCTGTCATCAGTAGTGGAGTAGCGGAAGGATCGAAGAGTGTTGTGGGAGTTTCAACCCACGACCAGATTTCAGACCGGCTTGAGCCAGCCAGCGCAGCCGGCTCCGTGAAGTTGCAATTTGATACTAGAGATAAGTATCTTCAGTACAAGAGGTCATGCAAGGAGTCAAGACCGCACGATCCCACGCTTCCGACCACTTGGGCTGAGAAGATGCCCCATGTCCTTCGCCTCAAAAAGGCGATGATCGACATCAGCAAGTCGGAAGATTCAAGAGGAGTTTCTTTCAACAAGCGTTGGTCGAAGGGTTCGACAAAGCTGTTCTACAAAGATGAGGGCATTGAGGACATCTGCTGGGAAATCGTCCTTAAGGCCATCGACCTCCACAAGTACGGAGTCGGTGTCCTTGGTTGTCACGATCCAGAGCATGTCAAAAAGTACAGATCTGCTCTGGAGTTGACATTCCAAGAACGCATGGATAAGATGGTGGAGTACGCCATGAAGTCGAAAGCGCGTGTCGATACGCTCATGAAGCACGACACTCTTGACGCCTTTGTCGCCATCCCACACAAGCTGATCACGACCTCGAAATCTAATCAGACCTTCAACAACATGCGTCTGGAAGATATCAAGGCTGGAAGGATGGTTCGCCAAGCTGGTGGCAGTGCCACAGCTGCTCCTGATAGTGTCAACGCAGACGTTGCCACTGGGTCAAGCATCGACCCTACCGGCAGTGGAAATCGCGGAGGTCAAATCAGCGCTGCTGATGCTACACGCACTTCCGGCGGTCAGCAAGTAACCTCTGCCCGTGGTCAGAGCACGAGCGAAACTCAGCCGGCCGCAGGTACAATGCATATGGCGAGTCAGCAGACTGCATCCGCTGTCGCACAAACCGCAGTGGATTCTTCTTCTTCCAGTCCGACCCAAACTTGCACAGGGGCCAAGGCAAGATCAGCTCAACAGAGCTCATCGCCGACTGTGGAACAGTCATTTGTAGGCTCACCGAAGACTCCTACGCAATTGGTGTCTCCACAATGTGCACAACCAGGTACCGCTACTTCCGGGTCAACCTCCAGTCAGTCTGAGAAGTCGAAAGGCAAACGACGTGCCGATGAAGAACTCGAGTCTGAAGTTAAAAAGCGGCAGAGGTCTACTGTCATTCAGCAACATCGTGAAATTGTTGGGCAGAGCTCTCAAACCCCTCGTACAGTGACTGATGACGAGTTTGTCCAGTGCGAGCCGTCTCCGAGCTCGGCGTCACAGAATCAGCCAGTCCGAAATGCCGAACCGGTAGCTACTTCGACCACCAGCACTGTCGAGCCATCGCGCTCCCCGAAGCGTAAGCGATCCGAGGACAACGGGTCAAAGGCTCCATCTAAGGCGAAGCGTCTTCAGACTCGTGGAACCCAGCTTCTACCACCTCGAGCGCCTTGATTTCTCGATGGCAGATTATAAGGCTGAAAGAACGATAGTCAGATCGTACGACCTTCTGGCATTGCCGGCGAGGCTGATGTTCACTACACGTCCGGGTTATATGAAATTTTGTTGGATATATTTGATGCACAGACACTATCATATCATTACAGCATCACCAGATGTTAAGCGTTTAGTCTCATCAGGCGCTTTTATGATGGTATACCCTACTCATGATTCATTTCAACAGATCGAGGAGGTGCAAGCTAGCGTCGTCGAAAGAGCTGTGAGAGACGAAAACATTAATGATGAAGAGGTCAAGATCTTGGACAAAAAGATCGATGGTGGATCCAGCAACCGACTTGACCTCGGGTTCAATGACGATGGTGCCGCCCAACAAATTGGTCATCGACTGAGCTCTGGATATATTCCTAACTCCTCCAAGCCCCAAAGTGTAGTCAGGATTATGACTGCTACCAAACGACGCGCCGCCGAAGCACTGAAGCAGGGCTTGATGGTGATAATGCCCGGAAGAAGAGCGTACGCACAACGGGTCGTTGAACCATTGCCCTGTAGTGCTGCTGTCTCCCTGCGAAGTGACAACCTTGTTGATTGAGGATGATTTTGGATACTTGTGGTGGGGACATTGACTTGAAGCGTTTCCATGTTGCGTTTTGCGGGTTGCATTCAGCACTTTGAGAAACGTAGGTGTAATTACCCTGAATCATATATCTATGCTACAACCTTGCTTGTTGCTCCCGTCTTATGCCTCTATATCAGTCTTTTGATTATTCTTACTGAAGCGAAGTCCAGGCATCTTCCCAACATGTACTGCAAAAACGGTCCGGGTGATTGCAGTATCTCGATGATCACGGAGCTGTTTTGTTCCACCATGAGTCCCATAAACCATCGCATATGAATTACAGTGCCTGTTATATTTCAGGCGGTCTGAACAGTCGTTCAATGGGAGAGGGAGCCTAAGAACGCAATGGATGAATTTGATCCTTATAGCATCTACACATTCTTTGTCTTCGTCTATGATTCACCCTCGGTTTCATTCATGCTCTGTTTTCTGACTGTTCAACTGCGCTTGTGACTTGGAATGTGACCGAACTGAAGGATTTGCTCCGTGTCCGATGACATTCAGCAAGCAGAGCATTTTGAAAGTATTAAATAAGCGCAACAGAAACATTTGTGACATGCTTGATAATTCACCATAATTACTTCGAAATTTTACCCGAATTACGTGCTATATATAACCAACAAGAAGAGGTTTCTGAAAACTGATGAATTGGCTACGCTCGGTGTCACTGTCAGTGTGCACTAACCAATCGGCACTGTTCATCCACAGCACGCTGCGACAACAATGCTCCCAATATCAGGAGACTATCTACTTTGTGTCGACGCGATAAGGCTGCCAGGGACGTTGTTTTGACGCAGTGTCCACCGCGTTGCGCACGTGACGCTAACCTGCACCACGACCGACCCACTTCGAATTAGTCCAGCCTACTTGCGCGGACCACAGCGCCCGTGCGCAAGCTCTCGGGCGTTATTTGGCCTGCGCAACGAGAACATTGTGAGTGTATACCGCAAACCTGGCATATCTACCTTCTAGACCAACTCTCAACTCGATTACAACCCGAACCACCACCAGAACAGCAACATTGTTCTTGCTCACCCATCATTCAACTCCCGCAAAACTATACACAATCTCTCACCATGGCTCCAAAGTCTGCACAGAGTGAGCTCTGCAAGACGCGTAACTCGAATACTCGCGCGAGTACACGTTCTCAGACCAAAGGTACGTTGATTCAATTACATGTACCTCATGTGATAGCTGACAGTTAAAAAGCTACAGCACCAGTGACTGTAGCACCACCACCGGCGCCAGTAACAACACGCAGCGGTAGAAAGACGGTCACCGCTCATTCCCGCGCCCATACGCGCTCACAGACCACTGGTTCGTTGGTGCACCAATATCTACCCCATGCATTGGCTGACATTCGTAAAGCTCCAGTACCAACTGGCACTGCAGCTGCACCGGCGGCAAACACACGCAAGAGGAAGGCATCGGCCTTCTCAAGCTCCCTCGATCCAGTCGCTCCCGGCCATACTGACAACTTGTTTGAGTCGCACGGTCCGCCTCAATCTATGCAGCCTTCTCCAGAGCCACCAGCCAAGCGATTTCACAGCGAAGCGTCTCATCGACCAGCGAAGGTGACGAAGCCAACGCCAAAGCCCGTAGCCTTCGCCAAGCCCCACGCGTCGCCTCTTGTGCTGCAACAAGAGAAAGAAGAGAAAGAGCAGGATAGGATTGAAAAAAGGGAAAAGGACAGGAATGAGAGGACGGCTAAGGTGCAGACTGCGAAAGAAGCTGCAAAGGCACAGGTTCCAATGGCGAAGAAGACCGCAAAGACGAAAACATCTGCAGCTGGCCAGTCAAAGAAAGAGAAAGAGAAGACGGAGAAGCTCCAGGAGCTAGCAGATCTGATGGAGCAGGATCGGATTGCGCCTTCACCATGGGCACTACAGCTACCCAGTCTCCCACCGCGCCCGAACATAACTGGTCGCGCTCTTCCGCTAAAGGTTCCCTCCACCGACGGCACCCTTCCATCCACGGAAACAGCACGTACAGCCTACGTCGCCCAGTTGCTGGATGCAATGAGGGATGTGCGACAAGCAGAGGATGCTGTCAGTCCGACGGTAGATTTCTGGTACGTGTGGCTGAAGCCGAGCTTGGAAGGCAAGTACTCATACAATGAGCACGACATGGAGTGGATCTGCCGGAAGCTTGTCTCGATTGCTGAAGGCTTGCACAACCATGGACTGGGCGCTACTGAGATCTTTTGTCCACGCACTATCCAGAGAGCGCAGGCTGCGAAGGAAATGGCCTTCAAGGAGCGGATCGACAAGCTTGCAGATCTCATGCGCAAGTCAAAGGCACGTTGCAACAACTTCATGCTGAACAATACCTTAGAGGACACCGTCGCTCTGATCGACTTGAAGATCTCGGACCAAGTGTCAAATGGGAACAACAATAGGGCTCGATCCTTGAAGCTTCACCACTCGAACAACGTCCTCGGCATGAAGAAGGGCACGAAGTGGCCCAAGGACGAGGATGGCAAGCCCATGGTCCCGGAGGTGATGGCGCGCGCATCTGAGCATGATGCACTCAAGGGTAGCGTCTCGAAGGACGATTCTGCAGAAGATGCTCTTCCTCATCCGTCTGACAACCCCCAGATGCACGCGCAGAAATCTGCTTGGCCTGCCGAACGTGCGCAGAACGCTCCCGCGCGCCAGCAGCGAGATCCTCTAGCTTACCCGGATCCGTTGCAGTATCCTAGGAATGAGTTCGAGGGGTTTACAGTGCCTGCTACGCGACCTGTAGAGCGCCCTGTCAGCGATTTGTCTCCTGCTGGGTTCGATGCGGCAACAGCTAATCGAAATTTCGACGCCATGTATGCTGCACACCACGGCATGCCGATCCCTGTGGAGCGTGGCGACGACTTCATGTCGCAATTCGTCTCATTTGATGAAGACGAAGATGAAGACGAAGAAGTTCCCGTTGAAGATGCGCGTCGGAAGCGTCCGCGTTACGAGTAGGGAGACGAAATTTCTCTCGGCCGCAGCACTGCTTGGCTGTTTATCAACAGCAGCAATTCAATACGTCGCTGATTTGGTTTCTTAGGCACTTTTTGGAAAACATGGACCAGGGATTGGAATGGTGACTTTCCACGGCCTGAGGCTTGTTTCATGACGACGGTGATGATTCTTGATATATACTCACCACTACGTGCATTGTTTAAATAAAGTGGCACATAACAACTGAATACTGACTTCGACGCATGATCGTGATGCTACGAGAAGGGTGCTTCTTTGCCCAAACGCGCGAAATCTCAGGAAAACGATGACGTCACGCGCCTCGCTCAATTTTGACCTTCATCCTTACTCGTAGCGTCGTTGGCCCGAGAACGATTTGTATTGGCACTTGACCTTGCTGCCATCGCAAAAGCATCGGAGTGTTTCCCAAGCTTGACCGCTTGTAGGTCTGCGACTGCTAGGGTACTAATTGGGAAGTCGGAAATTCTTGGCAATCATCATGGCATATACCGAGGTCGAAATCTCGAGCAAAACGTTCAACTTTTCCCTCATACCCTCTCAACTCAGCATAATGTTTCATTGTTAGTGCTTATATTGAGCCACTGTAGAAAAGTCATTGTTGCTTTCTTTGTTCGATCCTGTCTATGCTTTATCTCCAAAGAACCATTGGGCGTCTCAAAGATGGCTGTATATCGTGAGTCTGGGTTTACCAGAACTCGTAAGGAGTCATTCTATCTCACGCATGTGCAAGTTCCATGCATGTTGAGACAGCATGTGGGCCTGAAATCAGTCCATGCAGCTCTGCCTCAATCTTCTCCGCTGTCGAGAAAAGACGGCTCTCATCAGTCTGAATGCTGTCTATAAGGAGACTATCTTCATTACCGAAGTCTTCCAGAATTTACTTGCCTTGTGGTCATTGAGCAAGTCTTCTGACGTCTGTACGTGACATCTGGACGCTTGCTCAACGTCAGCTGCGGCTTGAGTCTTTCAAGCAGACAGATCATGGTTCATCCTGCGCCTATAAATTATGGCTGCGCATCAGACATGTTCAGTCAATGCTAAAGTAATTCTCGACGCGCGTCTTCAGATCTGTCGTAAGTATCTTTCTTCATAGATTTCGACGTACACACTGATACAAAGCAGACCGATGAAAGCATTTTCATATCAGGCTTCCACATACTTGGAGACAGAGCATGTAACCCGACACAGAACGCATGTCTTTCAAGCTTCTGAGAAGCTTTTACCCATGAGCTACCTGCAAGCACAGCACGTGTCCCTTGCAAGAGAAACATCTGTCACACTCAGGGGCTTCAGTATGGTCGATATATGCGCAAATATGGGTGCCTTTCATCACGGCATAGTAGACAATCGGTTTGACACGCTCTCATAACGCGATCACCCCACCCGCCAAACTCTTGAGGCACTCCTCGCGTGTAGGTGTAAGAGACGCTTCCTCTTTGGGCATTTTCGTTTGATGCCGCAGCAGACTAGCGCAAAGGTACAGCTACGCGCCAAATTGAGAAGACGCTGCCTCACTTTCCAAGGTTGACGACGATATATACAACTCTACCTCACTATCCACAGAAGCAATTGCGCTCCTCTGCTTGTCAGACATAGCAGTCAATAGCTCTCCAGCTTCTCCAATCCTTTAATCACCTTCTACCTACTACACTGTTGCTGTATGATGACACGCGCATCCTCGGACCCATCTCAGCCAAAGCGCTCGAGCGCACGCGTTCGTGGCTCATCACATCCTTATGCTTCAGCTGCGGCAGATAGGAGAGCTTCTCGGTCGATTGATGACACCTCTGAAGAGCAGCAGCAACCAGCATCTCGCTCGCGACAGAAGCTCGGTCAGGCTCAGCCACCGACTTCAAGCGGTGTCTTGAGAAGACCAGCTCAGCGCTACTCAGGTTGGTATCCAGCTTGATACGATGTGAAGACTTATACTGACTAGTTCATAGAATTTGATAAAAATGAAGAGACCGCATCTTTCAACCGCGACCAGGATATCATTTCTGGGGGCGATACCCCACATTATATAACGAGTCACTCGAAGCAACGGCCAGAGCGAGTCTCACGACTAATCGGAGATATAAAGCAGCGAGCTCCGACTCCCAGGTCTGGTAAGTGCAAACCCGTGGTCGCCATATGGCAAGTACTGATCGCTTATGAAGGTGTGCTGTTCGAGATAGCTCATGAGCCTCTCAAAGACCGGAAGCGACAGCGAAAATCCCCAGAACACTCGAGTGACTTCGAAGAGGATGGTAGTCAACACCATTTGGCGCCTCCAAAGAAACTTTTGCGGGGAAAGGAGCTCTTCTCCACAGACACTTTTGTCCCAAGCATGGACCATTCCGCCCTTGTAACCCCTCATCAATCGCTACACGTCTCTACTGCATGCCCGTACCCTCCATTGCCACGGGTACTCGCCGCATATCAGCGGAGCCAAACTCAGATCTTACCATCACACCCGGCGCAGCAAGCTCAGATTTCTCATGCGCCCACACATACGGAAGCGCAGTTGCGTCAAGGTATTCGTCCTATTACTCCAGTCGTTCACCATCAGTTGAATACCATCGCTGCTTTTGTTGCGTATAAGGCACAAATCCGACCTATTCAGTGGCAGCCACCCACAAACGACCGAAGCTTCCCAATGACGGAAGCTCAGGTGCAATTCTACTTCTATCGTCTGCTAGCTGCCATGACGGATGTCCAAGTGGCTCGAGACAGTGTGGGGCCAACTTCTCAATTTATGTCGCGTTGGTTGCTTCTGATGTCGAAAGGCGTTTATCACTGCGCAGAAGAAGACATGGTAGCAGTGTGTTATGAGCTTGTCGACATCGCCATGACACTTCAGCTTTTCGGCCCGGGAGCCCTTGACATACGCGAGCCAGACCTAGTTAAGGAGATTCAGGGCTCGTCTTCAACAGGCTTCAACGAGCGCATCACCCTCATGTACAAGGTAATGACAAGTTCGAAAGCGCGATGCATTCTGCTTCTGCAAGGCGAGCTTGAAGTTTTTGTGGCAAACATCGTCAGAATTGAAAGAGCGCGCAACAGTAACGTCCGTAACAATCCGAGACGCAGTCAGCAAAAGGCGGAGCTCAACGCCTTGAAGGGGATTACCCCTAGGCAGGGAAGAAAGGCTCGACCGAAGACAGAGGAGCCGGATGCACATATCTCTGGAGGCTCTACAAAGACTGAAGACGGAATCGAGAACAGTGGCACCATCAATCCTTTCGGTACAACTGCAGAGGCAAATCTCGGGGGCGGTACAGGTTCGCCTTCTGTGAACGAGGGCGCTCTACTCTTCGGTTCTATGAATCCAGTCTTCATTGAAGCCAGACAGTCGGGCCATAAGGAAACTTATGAGAGCCCTCAGTATGAGCAGAATCAAGGGTCAAGTGAGTACGGCCAATTTCTTGACCAGGAGGACCTGGAAACAGATTTCTCACCATTTCTGAAAAACTCAATGTTTTTGGACGGCGAAGCTGATCTCTAGGCGCCTTCTGGTAGTTAGTTCTACGAAAGTTTGATTACATGATCGAGGAAGAGGATGTGAGCGGCGCAGAAGTACTCGGACCGAAACGAGTGCTTTGGGCATAGCAAAAGGCGCAACGAGGGTAGAAGCCAAGCCACAGATCTCATTGATCCTGATTTCTGCATGTTGGAGCATGGCATGTTTAGCATAAAAAATCTCCTCACGGTGCTTGAAAGGTCCTTTTTCTCAATATAGCAGTGCGTAACCAAGGAGGGACCCTGGCCTGAAGATCGTGATGTCACGTAAGTGAGCGAGCATCAGACCGCTCACCTTCACCATCTTCCTACTTGCCTCGCCCATCTAAACCATGTGTCGGTCAAAAACAGGTTGCTTCTGCAGATTTCATGAACTATCCCTTGATGACATAAAAGGAACCAATTCCGGCTTCAAGAGCCGCATTGAGATAGAAGGTTACGTCACACAACAGCACTGTTGGAGCTTTCCGCGCTCTAAAAGCTTTTCAGTTCTTTGAGATCAATTTTGTTATGTTTTCTTTAGGCACAGCGGCGAAGTTGCTTTCAATCCGAATTTTCGTCAAGATTGAACAATGCACCGCTCGCCTGTCATCGTTGAAAACTACGTATTCGATGCCCGCCCCTGAGATACCATTGTAAATGCAGGTTCTATGCCATCCTGTTTGCAGAGTGCTTGCAATGTCTCTAATTGGCGCTTGAACATCAGACTCATGCCAGCTGTCGCGCCGCAAATGCATCCCGGTGCCTCAATGCGCTCTACCAAGACTACAACGCGGGCCAGCTTTTTCTTCTCCGGCTCCTGATCAAGGACGCTTTAGATATTTCCAACACCTTACAATCTTAGAAACGAGGCACTGTTGTCCTGGATTGGATTGGATTATAATTTACGTCGGGTGAGCGAGCTTCGAACTACCCTAGCCTCCCATGGGGCATTGGTCGACGTGTGAAGCAGTGAGGGAGTCAGGGGCTGCAACCCCTGACTGTCTCTGAACACAGTTTATATACAAATTGATCACAGCGTTGCTGCTCAGTCATGCGTCAAGTCCCACCGCCAGTTACGGGATTGTCGCCTGTCGTTCAGTGATGCGAGCATCTTTCTCCTGCGCAAGTATTGCTTGCTACTCTGGGCCACTGTTGTCCTGTGCACGATGGCTCATACCACTTACCCGAAGGTCGCGATAGAATTAGTCGAGAGAGGCAGTCGCTGGCAATGACATCAATCTATGCTACTTCGTGGTGATACCGCGTACTTATATCAGGACAATATTGTCTGGTCTTCCGTTTCGCGCAGGAGCAATCCCTCGGCTCTGCTGCTAAATGCCGACAATCAGCCTCGGAGGTGCGGATATCAATCAGGTTCTGCGCATCTTCCACTTTGAACTTGTTGTGGTTACGAGTTGCATGTTCAAACAATGGATGATAGACAAGTATCATTCACCTGGTTGAATCATGTGAACACGCCTTAGCTTGTTCCAGTCAGGTGCTCATCTGGACGGATTGCTTCGATACTGGTTTGCTGGTACTTCATGAAAATAAAAACGAGTGAGGCGCCTAATGTCACTGATCGCTCACCATGTTTGTGTCTTGAGATCTTCCGAGCACCAACTTGTAGAAGGCGCTTTTTGCTAACATCCAGCTATCACTGAGATTCAATGCGCTATCTCAGCCATGAAAGTAACACCCAATGCTCTTATACATGCCCTAGAGCCTCCAGATCACACTGCATGACTGTACTATTATACTTTCGTAACGTGGTTGTAGGTAAACAGGCTGCCATGGCGCATCCTCAGACCCGATGCGGTAGATCCAGGGTTCCGTGTATCCTGCACAGCGAAGTCTGTCATTCACTATGTTGACGGAGTACACACACGTTTCACTACCTGACAGCGATGTCAGGCATGTCACGTGCACAGGCACGCTCTGTACGTACACAGTCTGGTTGTGCGTCAACACGGCCACAAATGCGCAGGGTCGGCCATACTTTCACCAACTACTGCCTGATCTCCACATTCTTTTTTGCGTCACTCAATCTTATAACTCAACCCGCTCTCAATCTAAACCACCACAAAATCTATCTCGAGCAGTTCCCGGATATCTCATCGAAATTACACCACACTACCTACCACAATGCTGTCAGCTTCAACAGAGCTCATGGCGCCACCAAAGACGTTCACGTTCGTGAACTACAGCATAAATTCGCCCCCTCAAAGCCCGCGAACTGTACGTTCCCCTTCCGAAGTCGTGAGTAAGCCATTGCTCCTTAACGATAAAGCGTCGTCACTGACACACCAGATGCAGACTAAGACGGCGATCGATGCGCAGTCGCCGTACGATCATGAGTCGGATTCAGGATACCAGCCGAGTATCTTGCCCAACACTATACAAAGACATTCACCGCAGCATACTTCGAGCCCACAGTCATCGCAACCGATTGTATCTGCGGCTGAAGACGCCGTTAACAGCGAGCCAGTTCACCGATCAGCTATCGTGGACTCTAATGGCGTACTTCATCTCAGACCCTTGCCGATACAGCCGGCGGTAGAACCCTTATATAGAAAGCCTTTCAGATCGGCCGGAGGCGAGGAAGCTGAGTCGACTCAGCGCCCAAAGCGAAAGCGCCAGGGGTCAGAGCAGACAACACTATCATCGACTCATCCAGCATCGGACGCAGGGCTACGGCTCACCCTTGATGACATCCGCCGTGAGCGCCAGGTCGGACGCGAGTTCTCGTGGGCACCGCCAACGCCGAATGGGGACATTAGTTACCCTCAAGACGATGCGACACGATTCTCATACGTTCTGAAGCTTTTGAACTGTATGATCGATGTCAGCAAAGCACTCGATACGCCGAGTAAGAAGACGCATTTCACGAAGAACTGGCAGATCCCGGCAAGCGAAGGCAGACTCAAGTTCGACTTGATCCACATGGCCCGCGTGTGCTACGATCTTCTGCAGGCGGCCGAGAATCTTCACCGGGATGGTTTAGGCTCGATCCCCTGTTATGACGAGGAGCAGTTCGAGCCAGCGAAGGAATATAGCCACATGACCTTCGGTGAGCGCATCGATGTCCTCGCCGATCTGCTCTCCCTGTCGAAGCATCAGTGTGAAGCGCTATTAGCTGGCGAGGCGAAGGAGATGACCGCCCTCCTGTGCTTGACGAAACGCGACCTCTGCATTCGTAATGCCGTCAACAACCGTATGCGCGCAGGCCTGTATGAGACTGGCCGCGCACAGCGTGAGCAGCAGAAGCAGGCCGGGGCCAGTGAGCAGGAAAGGATGAACGAGCAGGTCTCGAATCCGGCTCCTAAAATTTCCGATACGGTTGCCGAGGGAGAGCCGACTCAAGAGCGGGAAGAGAAGAGCGAGCCGAAACAGCCGCGAGCGAAGAAGACGAAGTTGACTGGAAAGGACGCCACAGTTGGCGACAACGAAACCTATGCGGCAACCAATTCACCAGCTCGCCGGGAACGCAGAACTTCAATATCACCGCATTTTGACGTCCCTGCCCAATCTCCAAGGCGAAGTATCCCAGCTTCCTCAAGTCCGGTGCCAAATCGTTCAACGGACCCATTGTTCGGTGATCGCACCGCGAAGACAGCTTTGGAGAAGCGTCCGGATGTTGCACAGCAGTTGCCTGGGTGGTCGCTGGGACTCGCTCCCAGCATCGCGCGGCGACAAACATCCTATACAGCAACAAGATCATCAACAACATCCCGCAACACTCCCGCATCGAGCGTACGCCCGTCTCAGCCAACCACTGGGCCACGACAGGCTCAGATATTGCCATCGCAGAGCCTTGGGGATATTCGGGCTTCACCAAGCCTCGTTACACTACCAGAGGACCGTTGGGAGGGCCTAGAGATGCCGCAGTCGAAGCAGGCCACGTCTCGACGCAACTCAGCGACCAAATCACCATCTCAGACTGCAGTGCCAGATAGTGTCGCTCACCATCAGAACCCGTTTGCAATAGCTGGGAACCAGCACTCTGGTATCACAAACAATACCCTCGCAGCAGACCGTCCCCACCTCCTGTCTGGCAGCCAGATACGCTTAGCGGCTGGACCGACACAGGCATCCCGAATTCCGTCACGTTCGTCGACCCCGAAATGACAGTGTATCACACTGTGTCTCCTACAAGGCTCAAGCGCTCAGCGAGTTCGTTGCCGGAAGAGGAGGAGTCACCTTCGTCACCCAAGCGCTCCCGCTTCTAGGGGTCCAGGTAAAATTGTCAAAAGTACACAGACTCAATCGGTTCGTGGGGATATAGACTTGTGCAGTCTCTGGAGTTTCTCGAGGAAGATAAGACCGAGTTTTGCCGTATGTCGACTGGTGGAGGAAGATGCAGTAAAGCTTAAAAGCTGTGAATGTGGGTCCCTGGTAGTTTTTGGACAGCAGGTTATTATTCGGGTTCAAAGGGCCACAGTAGCGCTTGTGTAGCCGATCGTTGTCCCGAAAAAAATCGAGTATTCAAACCGTACCAGTATAATCAAGTCTTGTGTTGAATCGTGCTCGCGGTTCGCTGGTAGACTCGCAATGCGGCCAGTGTGGCATCGGTAGCTCGTTGTTTTTCTCTACCGCAATGTCACAATGCAGGGCGCTGACTGGCCTTGGAGCTGCATATGCTCAAAAATTGTCCAAAGCAATTCATCGATGTGAGGTGTGGAGGGTTTCCGTTGCTTTGGCCTTCTTAGATTCGTCGGCCAATCAGAGCTCGAGGCGACCTTCACATCTTCACACTCTCAGACTCCCAGATCGCACCACCGCCTTCCACACTTTTCAGCTTGCCTTTGCATCGCGCTAACGTCGTGTCTATCTTCCGATCACTGGTATGCACAGGATTTGTGCGGCGAACGATGTTTCCAATCTGCCAGGACGAACCTCAGACTCGCCAGACTCGCCCGCCATAAGGTCGCCTTTCATCTCCAGGTGTCGCAACATCTTTCAGTCGCAATCGCCGTGCTCGCCCTGGTATCTCTGTAGCTGTGTCCTCAATGCGATTGGGGAGGTTGTGCTGCAATGACTCTTCAAGCTCGCAGAGAGACATCCGAAGTCGCAATTCTGTTCCTCAAGTCTCATACCTTCAAGGACCTCTCCATGCACAGGGTCGCGAGATGTTGGCCGCGCATAGCGGGATCAGGGCTAGGAAGGAAGAGATGGCTGGCAGGGAGGAGTGCTCGCTAATCTGAACCGATCTTGATCCCGGCGATCCAGGCACCATTTGCGTCATAGATCGGATCGTGAACGCGACGCGACAAGCTGGAGGTTTGTTTCTTTTGTTCGATACCTTCTTCACGGCTTCAATATCTATTCAGTACTTGATCGCGCGGTGACATCTTCTGCGCATGTGCAGCGTCCCTCTTCTTTCCCAATTGCTTCCTTTGCGCATAGCCATAACGCGCTCTGCTCGTCTCTCAAAGCACATCACCTTCGCATTGACTGCTTCCCGCCACAGAGCCTACGCAACAATGCCTCCAAAACGCAAAGCTACCGTCCCGCCTAATGCCGCATCAGCGAACAACTACACCGACTCAGCTGGCGACCGCGCAAACAAGCGCTCACGCATATCCAAGCCCATAACCAACAACTTCAAGAAAGAAGTGCCACCAGAGCCACTTACCGCAAAGAACGACGAGAACGGAGGCCCTGCAGAGACCGTGGTAGCCGAAACTCAAAATGGCGATCCTGACCCCTCCTTCGACCACTCGCGCCCCGAAGAGCGCAGCGGCATAGTCGACCGCCGATACTACCCTGCCGAGATGAGCAACGAGCGGTGCGCACAGTACAATGGCAACGAGATACCGCGGCCGATCGAGCTGCTCAGCAAGGCTATCGAGCAGACAGCTGCTGCGCGCAAGGCTGTTCGAGATAAAAAGCAGGGTGAGGCGGTAATACATTGGTTTAAGCACGACCTGCGCATTCGCGACAACACTGGCCTGAGCAAGGCAAGTGCGCTGGCAAAGGAGATGGGTAAGGGTGTGATTGGTGTGTGGATCATGAGTCCGCAGGACTGGGAGGCGCATCTTGTGTCGCCTGCAAAGTGCGATTTCGAGCTGAGGTCTGTCGAGACGCTGCGAAAAGAGTTGGCGGAGCTGGATGTACCATTGCATATTGAGGTGGTTGAGAAAAGGAGGAATATTCCCGGGCGTTTGGTCCAGATGGCGAAGGAGTGGGACGTCAACAACATCTTCTGCAACATCGAGTACGAGCCTGATGAGCTGAGGAGAGAGGCGAAGCTTGTTCAGCTGATGCTGGCGGAGGGCATCAACTTCGACCCACAGCATGACGACTGCGTCGTTCCGCCTGGCACGCTGAAGACGGGCGGTGGGAAGCAGTATGCGGTATACAGTCCTTGGTACCGCAACTTCGTTGGCTACTTGCATTCACATCCGCACGTCCTCGATGAACGACCGATGCCAAACAAGAGCCCATCTGGCTTTCGTGCAAAGTACAAGCAGCTGTTCGATGCAAAAGTGCCCGAGGCGCCTGAGAGCAAGAGGTTGTCTGACGAAGACAAGGAGCGCTTACACCACCTTTACCCTGCTGGCGAGGGTGCTGCTCTCGATCGTCTAGAGCGATTTCTGAAGGAAAAGGTTGGAAAGTACAAAGACACACGAAACTTCCCTAGCAAGAACAGCACAGCGAGGTTGAGTGTACACCATGCAGCCGGTACACTCGCAGCTAGGACGAGCGTGCGCTTGGCTCGCGACGTGAACACCACGAAGAAGCTCGATGGTGGCATTCAGGGCATCCAGAGCTGGATCTCTGAAGTCGCCTGGCGAGACTTCTACCGGCACGTGCTATGCCACTGGCCATACGTCTGGTAGGTCATTGTTTCCAAGACACCAAAAAGCAAACGCTGACATATCAATAGCATGCACAAACCCTTCAAGTTCGAGTATACCAATGTGGCATGGGAGTATAGCGATCCACACCTCGAAGCCTGGAAGACCGGTCGCACGGGCTACCCCATCGTCGACGCCGCAATGCGCTGCATGAACACGACCGCCTATATGCACAACCGCTTGCGCATGGTCACCGCCTCCTTCCTCGCCAAACACCTGCTCCTCGACTGGCGACTGGGCGAACAGTACTTCATGCTCAAGTTCATCGACGGTGACTTCTCCGCCAACAATGGCGGCTGGGGATTCGCAAGTTCGACAGGCGTAGATCCACAGCCCTACTTCCGCGTCTTCAACCCATGGCTGCAGAGCGAGAAGTTCGACGAAGCAGGCGAGTTCATCAGGCTATGGGTTCCTGAGCTGAAGGACATCGTAGGAAAGGAGATCCACAACCCGTACGCGAAGAGTGGGACCAACGCCAGCGCTATTGCCGGGAAGAACGGGTACCCGAAGCCGATTGTGGAGCACAAGTTTGCGAGGGAGCGGTGCTTGGCGAGGTATAAGGCTGGCATCGGGCGCGATACAGCGTGATTGGATCGCGTTCGCTGGTGTCTGAGTTGTTGCCAAGCATGTCAGATTGGGCGCCTTACCGCTGACTCGGCCTCCCGTTGTTGAACATCACAACGCGACATTCGCGTTTCTTTTGTGATGTTTCCTTCTGTTTGAAAAATCGATTCGGTTGAGGGGGCAGAGCCTTTTTACCTGACACTACGGGAAGTTCTTTTCACTATTAGCTCGGAGACTCCTGCACATTCATCCGAAAGGACCCCGAAACACGATTCACGTCACCAGGCGGGACCAGTGTTGTCAAGTCTGTCAGTATGTCAGACATCAATACAGCAAGATATCAACACAGGCCACTGCAGAACAACTCGTCTGTAAGACTGTTGAGTCTCCTGCCAGGGAGTCTTGGGACACCTTTGAAATGCCAAATTGCAGAAGTCCCAGATTCTCAAGATACTTCCTTCGAAGCGTTGTCATACGCATGGGGTAACGACAAGCTTCAAGAATGCATTCAAGTTGTCGAACAGGCCGATCCCGAACAGACGCACCAGGATTATCCCATCACACAAAACTTATCTGAAGCCCTGCAACGGCTGCGTTCAGACACGCCTCGAACGCTCTGGGTAGATGCGATATGTATCAATCAGGAGGATTCAAAAGAGAAGGCATCGCAAGTTGCACGCATGGGCCATGTGTACCGCAATGCCAGCTGTGTCATTGTTTGGCTTGGTGAAGACGAGAACTTCCCTCGCACTAGGGCACTCCTCACGCAGGACGGAAGAAACAGATGGCCGCTGACCCTGCCTGAGGTTGATCTCGGGGAGCTCATGACAATTTCGTGGTAAGTCTCCATCCGTGTCATCCATCATTGAGATGTACGACGCTGAGACTGTCTGTGAGTAGGTTCACTCGAGCATGGCCAGTCCTAGAGTATGTTTGGCCAGAAACTGTTTTCTTCCAGTTGGGATCCTTGTCGATCCCTTCACAGCACCTGGAAACAGTCGTCACACGCACAGGGACCTACATTGAGCGGGAGAAGGATCTCGAAGATCAGTGGAAGTCCATACAGCTGCTTTTCGAGTATCGAAAGTTGGTGCAGGAGCGTAAGCCGAATCAGAAAGATGCTCGACTGACGCTGGTACGGACTTTTCTGGACTTAACTCGCTCGCGTCTCTGCAAGGACAGCCGCGATCGCATATACGGTATCCTCGGAGTCTTCGACTTTGTCGATATCGTCCCAGACTACACACTCCCCGCACGACAGGTCTACCAAGATTTTGTCTCCAAGCACCTTGTAGCTGGAGACTTTGCGATCCTCCACGAATGCTGCATTGGCATCCCCAACGCAGACGAGCAATCCTACGTCCCTTTCTTCGGCCAATCCCGTTCCCCAACAAAATACGTCCCCTTTGCCGACCCCCTCGGCGCCACATACAGCGCGGGCCTGCACCTTCCTCCATCCGTCACCATAACCTCCTCCAAACACATCTCGATCCAAGGCTATTCCATCGACACCGTGCAACGCAAACTCGACTTCACCTCCGACCCTGATCTCGACCTCGACCCCCTGACATCCACCACGGATCCCGTCACCCTCCCCCTCCAAGCCACCTGGGGCGCCATCTACACCTCGATCCTCACGCACCTCATCACCGACCCCGCGGAGCAGCTCCGCTGGCGCAAAGACTGGGACGAAAACCGCCTTGCCCCCGAGTTCGCGCGCGCGCCCTACCCGCACAACGCCCTCTTTGACGTCCTCGTCCGCGCCATCCGCACCGATCTGGATCCAGACTTCGACTGGCTGTCCAGCAAAGGCACGATACGCACAGACTCGCACTTACGCCGTGCGCGTCGTGAGACCCTGGTTGAGCGCAGCTTGTTCTGGACGGAGCAGGGGTATATAGGCTTGGGGAGCTGTCATATGCGGGCGGGTGATGAGGTGGTTGTTTTTGCGGGGGATACGACGCCGTTTTTGCTCAGGAAGGAAGGGCGGAATGGGGAGAAGGAGGGTGTGTATAAGATTGTCAGTGATTGCTATTTGTATGGGTGGATGCATGGGCCGTTTCCGGATAAGACGGTGAAGAAGGATCCGTCGAGAAGGAAGAGTCTTGTTAAGAAGATCAAGGGTGGGAGCAAGCAGGAGAAAGGTATTGACATGGTACTGAGGACTTTTACCATCACGTAGTCGGTGGTGTTGTGAGGTGCGGTCTTCGCCTGGTTGGGGCTCGGTCCTGATGAGTTGATCTTGCCTTCGCATCACAGCTTCAAGAGCAAGAGCATGAAGATGAATTGATTCATTATGATTATCGACCTGCAATATCTGCATTCCCGTATCCGCACGGGGACGGGATGTTGAATCTGTAGCGACAGTGAGGAAAACAGAGCCAAACGCCGCGCAATGCATGAGGTTTTTTTGATGGTAGATGAGAAGGTATTGCAGCATGTTCGAGTTTCAACCGACGAGTGAATGAGTTCGCTGTTTTTTGTGCTAAAGGAAGCACGTGTTTAAGCCTCTTCGACAGACTTGGGCGCAGGGGTGGCCTTCTTGTTCTTGTACCAGAGGGTAGGCAGAAGGGCACAGGAAGTGGTGAAGAGGATGCTAGCAAATGTTAGCGAGCATTTACATGCTTGTGTAGAAGATCAAACTCACCAGAGAGCGATGCTGAGACCCCAGATGGTCTTGCCCTGGAAGCAGTTGCTCTTCGTAGCACCAGCCCAGTTCCACACACTTGAGCCGCTCCAGTCCTTCATGTTCTGAGTTGCAGAGGTGACGAATGCATACGCATTGGCCGCATCAGCCTCGTACGACGATTTGCCAATCACGTAGCAGTTGAGGTAGCTCATGGGCTTTCCAAGAGTGACGGCGCAGACGATGAAAGCGATGAGGAGCAAAGAGTCGATGGCGGCCATGACCAGGAGGCCAAGATTGGCGAAGGAATAGTAGTAGCCGACACTGACCATGATATACAGGGTAGCAATGCAAGTCTGGTGTTATTAGCAGTGTTTTATCAAGTTTGGTCTTCGCAAGAGCACTCACAACACTAAGAGTGCCGACGAACTCTTTGGGCGGCTCAGCGCCGGTGACAACAATCATCTGCACGAAGTTGCTGCAGACACCGATGACAACGACCATGCAGATAGCCTGAAGGATGCGGACAAGAAGGAACATCTTGCTCAAAGGCATAGCACCGTAGCTGGGGACAGGCATGATGGCGGTTGAGGTGGCTGGAAGGTTTCGAAAAAGGGAGCTGGGATTTTGTGAAGACCGGAAAGCTGCGAGAAAGATTGGCTGCGATCAACGCTTTTCGTGAAGATTGCTGAATCAGAAGAAGAGAGTTGACTAAGGAAACAAGAAACCGCGAAGAAAAGAGGAAGAGAAACTGAAGTGATGAGCTGGCTGATGATGTGTTTGATAGTCATATTAACAACGCAAGGCCACTGTCTTATATACCAAGTCACTCTCCACGATATGTTCACAAAATTATTCGAAGTCTCAGTGTTGGAGCTGCTATTCTTGCGCGTCGACAGTCTGGACCTCTGCTGTTTCAGGGCATCTTGAGTAGTCGCTGGTGGGACCAATGAGAAGCTCGAAGCGCGGTGCGTCAAGAAATGTCCGAGCTGCCGCTTTGACGCATAGCGGCGGCTACAGCACAGCAACACCAGATATATCGAACGCCAGTTCAGCAGCGACCACTCACAGACAAGCCTTGATCGCGGTGCCTGGATCGAAATGCACACTGGCTCGCTCCAAAAATGGGTGGACGAGAGGTGCTGGCGGCTGTCATTGTCCTTCCCCGGTCCCATCTCCACTCCCCGACGAGCCTCGCGCGCGGGAGCTATGGTTAGATCTGTTGAGGCTCAATCAGACCCACCAGTGCAGAGCATGAGCTCGTCTGTGGTGTGACATGGCGCTGCTAAAGAGATCTGAGTCTGGGCGTATGCTGGGATGAACGCGTACAACCTCGAAATCGTTCTTAGTGGCTAGTGATTTCGTTCCAAGGCAAACGAGGGGCCTGTTCAATGTTGTAAAGGCGAGGCGCAGGTCTCAGGCCGTAACGTATCGCAGAGCGTTTGTTGATCTTGTCGACGTGTCGCACTCCTTCCTTCAGGGCGATAGGCCGGGCCAATCAGCACTCGTCGCCTTTTTGGAGCCTGACGTCACTCATCTAAACGCCAAACGCTGCCAAAAGGCTCACACATGGCACTACATCGGAGTAACGATTTTGAAGAAGCCCGGAACGCCGATGGAGAAGCGAGGGAGTGTTCAGTTTCGAGGCTCGCGTCTCCCCACCTTTGCGGCTTGCGGCATGCGGCACGCTCTAGACGCGGTTAAGGCAGGTACAACCGCGAGATACCGAAATCTGGGGAGATAACCAGTCCTGCGACAATGCCGAAGATAGGTGTCACGAGACGCCCTTTGGGGATTTCTTGCGATCCTGAGACTTCCTCTCTTCACTTCTCTCTTTCAGATTCACAATATGGGTCTCTTGGAGTATAGACAGCACAAGGCCGACTGGTGAGTGAGCAGTCCGAGCTCAAGCTCTCCCCGCAAATGCGCAGCTCTCCCGCTGACACTCCGCAGCCAGCGCAAGCAGCATGAACGCGCAACCAAGATCGCGAGTCTACCGGCGACATATAGCTACCCTCTGACGCCTCAAGAGCGCTCAATTCTTGGGAAGCCTATCCAGGACCTTGTGCAAGAAGTCCAAAAGAACGTCACGAATCCCATCGATATCCTGCGCACGTACAGCAAAGTCACTTTGAAAGCACACGAGAAGACCAACTGCGCGACTGAAATTCTTTTTCCGGAAGCAGAAGAATGGGCGACCAAGGAGTGCAACCTGAAGGGCCCGCTGGCGGGCATTCCGGTCTCGCTCAAGGATTCGATACAAGTCAAAGACTTCGACATCACCGTAGGCTTTTCTACGCATACTGGGAAACCATATGCTCAGGACGGTCCTATGGTGCGTCTCCTCAAAGACGCAGGAGCAGTCCCATTCGTCAAGACGAACTTGCCTACCACACTTCTCTCGTTCGAATCGACCAATGATGTCTGGGGCCGGACTAAGAACCCACACAACACCGACTACTCACCTGGTGGCTCTACAGGTGGCGAGTCTGCTTTGCTTGCATTTGGAGGTTCGCGTATTGGTATTGGGAGTGACGTCGCTGGCAGCGTTCGTGTGCCTGCACACTTCAGCGGATGCTATTCCATTCGATGCAGCACCGGGCGCTGGCCAAAGATGGGCATGAACACAGCCATGCCAGGTCAGGAAGCCATCCCCTCAGTCTTCAGCCCGATGGCACGCACACTCAATGACCTTACCTACTTCACACGCTCCTTGATCCAGTGCAAGCCTTGGGAGTACGACTACACCGTACACCCTCTCGAGTGGCGACAGTCGGTCGAGGATGAATACCGCGACAAGAAAGTCTTGCGAGTCGGCGTGCTTCGAACAGACGGTGTTGTCGACCCGAGTCCCGCCTGTGCTCGCGCACTCTCTCTTGTCGCAGACGCACTACGCGCCGAAGGTCACGAGGTCTTTGACGTATCGCCCCCGTCGCCCTACGAGGCTCTGAAACTCGCTTCGCATCTTCTTCTCTCCGATGGCGGACAAACATTCATGTCATTCTTCCGGACAGGCGAGTGGAACGACCTCGGCGCGGCAGTGATGGTGAAGTACATGCACCTTCCGCGGTTCGTTAAGAAGCTGCACTACTGGTGGGTCAAGTACGTTCGACGAGACGAGATTTGGGCCGGATTGATTAAAGACTGGAGCCCTAAGAGCGCATACGAGTACTGGCAGCTCGCAGGCAACCGCGAGGCATACAAGGCGAAGTTCTTCGACTGGTGGGACACCCAGGGCAAGGGTGAGAAGGCGATGGACGTCATGCTTGTTCCGCCCAATGCGACACCGGCCGTACCGCACGGAGGTATGCACGATGCTGTGAGCTCATGTGGCTACACGTTCCTCTTCAACTTGGTACGTGCACTTCACGAACTCACCACTTCAGCAGCTAACAGCCACAGCTCGACTACTCCGCTGGTGTAATCCCTGTAACCCACGTTGACCCTACCAAAGACGCATTGCCATCGTCCTTCAACTTCAAGAAGCTCAATGGCATAGCGCAAGGCGCGTACAAGCACTACGATGCTGTCA